>JAUZNJ010084464.1:0-23436 GCA_034780135.1 Jordanella pulchra
GTCCAGCCGACATTTCTCTCCAGGATGGAGCCACAGCAAACAGGAACAGACCAGACGAAGCTACTATGATGAGAAAAACAGAGAGAGTATAAAGTTAGAGGTTGGACTGAGAAATACTGTAGAATGGTAGAATAGAGATAGAGTGAAGTAGATAGAATGATGAAAATTGGTCCCTACGTCCTCCAGAAGTCTAATCCTATAGCAGCATAACTACAGAGATAGCTCAGGATAACTTGAGTCATTCTAACTATAAGCTTTATCAAAAAGGAAAGTTTTAAGACTAGTCTTAAAAGTAGATAAGGTGTCTGCCTCACGGACTAAAACTGGTAGTTGGTTGCACAGAAGAGGAACCTGATAACTAAAAGATCTGCCTCCCATTCTACATTTAGAAACTCTAGGAACCACAAGTAAACCTGCAGACTGAGAGCGAAGTGCTCTGTTAGGAACATAAGGAACAATCAGAGCTCTGATATAAGATGGAGTTTGACCATTTAAGGCTTTATAAATGAGAAGGAGCATTTTAAATTTTATTCTAGATTTAACAGGAAGCCAATGAAGAGAAGCTAAGATAGGAGAAACATTATCTCTGTTTTTAATAGTCATCAGAAATCTGGCTGCTGCATTTTGGATCAGCTGAAGGCTTTTAACTACAGTTTGTGGACTTCCTGACAGTAAAGCATTACAATAGTCACAAATGCATGGACTAGTTTCTCAGCATCTCCCCTGGTCAGGATATTTCTAATTTTTGTTACGGAGATGAAAGAAGGAAATTCAAGAAACCTCTTTGATACGTGATTTAAATGACAGGTCCTGATCAAAAATAACACCAAGATGTTATACTGTATCATCTAACATTAATTTAATCTAAAGTGACTGACAAATCAGTGTATATTTCAGATACTCTTGTCCAAAGAGAAGAACATTCCATCCCCACTGCTAAATATGTTGGAGGCGTCATTGTGCACTGAACGCTGCTGTTGACAAATGCTGTTTTGAAAAGAGGAACAAGCAAAAGTTCAGTCACTAAATGTGCAAAGCTGGTAGAGAGAGTATTCTGAAATACTTGCAGATGTAATTGCTGCAAAAGGTAGTTTAACACAGTATTGACAAAGAATTGATAATTTTACTCAATACCGTTTTTTCGCATTTCTATTTGGAAAAGAAAAAGAAAAATCACGTCTTTTTCAACTTTATAATTGTAACATAACATAAAATTTCAATCAAATATAATTACGTTTGTGGTTGTAATGTAAAAAAATCTGAAAAAGTTCAAGGGATATTAATACTTTTCAAGCAACTGTATGTTTCAGTGTATACTGTCTCTGTGGAAGCTTTTGTGCAAACACATTAGGCCTGCATTAAAACATACATATATAAAAAGTCCATGAAAAGTGATTGAGTTTTGCTCACTGCAACACTTCCTGGTTTTTGGATTACATTTATGAGGTGTCAAGAATTTAAAAGGGTTGTTGCTCTTTTTTTTCAGATATTCTGTTCAGAAGAAGACGTGCAACATGCTGTCAATGAGAAAAAAAAACATCCTGATGCTGGAGGAAAAAAACTAATAATTCAGGTCATGTCAGCCCTGCCCAAGAACTGTCACAATAAAAAAAAGCAATTGTTTTGACAACTGTTTTGAGAAGCTATTGTCACGGTTCTCTGAAAGCGTAAAATTCACTGGTCTTTCTGGCAGTGAAGATTTCTCACTTCATTTAGTTTCTGTATAATACTAAATTTACCAGCTTGACATTTTTTTACTCCAGTTTAAAAAAACAAATATTTTAATATTTTTTTGCATCCAAAAACTGTTACTTATTGAAACCAGTGCTAAACAAGCAGTTCCGTACATTTAAAGTATTGTTTAATTACAATGACACAAGTGAATTTCCCTCATCCTTCAGCTCTAATGCAGCATCATATCATTACACTCCCACCTCCATGCTTCATGTAACTAAACCATCCATTATGCCTGTCAAGATATTCTTTAAAATCAAACATGGTAGATGTCAGATCTACTTTTATGTGTGTGCAGGATCAAATTACATCTTGGGTGAATCCGAAAGACAACATGGAGGTTGTATCTAAGAAACCTCAGAAACATAATTTTCAGAGCGCTTAATGGGACGGGTGTCCATGGTCAAGCAGTTGCATCCAAGCCATCATAACCAAGTGCTAGACGAAGCATCAGCTCCAACGCTCCAACAGTGGAGACGAGTTCTCTCAAGTGACAAACCATACTTCTCTGTCTGGAAATGTGATGGAAGAGTCTGGGTTTGGCAGTTGTCAGGGGAACGGTATGTGTCTGACTGCATTGTGTGAAGTCTAAAGTTTGGTGAAGGGGGGATTATGCTGTGGCGTTGTTTTCCAGGAGCCTAACTTGGCCTCTTAGTTCCAATGAAAATAACTGTGGGAACAGCTGGAGCGGGACCTTCTTCTTCCAACATGACTGTGAACCAGGGCACAAAGCAGGGCCCATAAAGACATGGATGTCAGAGTCTGGTGGGGATGAGCTGACATCGACCTGATGGAACACCTTGGGATGAATTAGAGCAGAGACTGAGAGCCAGACCTTCTCGTCCGACATCAGTGTGTGACCTCACAAATACACCTCTGGAAGAACGGTTGATAAAACCCATCAACACTCCTAAACCTTGTGGGCAGCCTTCATAGAAAACTTGAAGCTGTTCTAGCAGCAAAGGATGGAAGGACGTCATATTGAACCTCTATGGATTAGGAATGAACATCGTATGCGAGTCAAGACAGGTGAGCCAATACTTTTGGCAATATAGTGTATTTCGTGAAAGGCTTGTAGGAGGAGGGCGACTCATAACAGTCATTCAGATGTCAACACAATTCTGAATTTGAGAACATTAAAAAAGAACAAAATCATGGCTCAATATTTAGGCAACTTCAGGAAAAGCTTACCTTTAAAGAATGTCCCAAATAGTTGTGCGTCTTCTTAAACAGTGACTTTATATATCTGGTTTTTCATTCAGGAGGCTGCATTAAACCGTAAATCTATGTTCAGTAACAAGAGGGTTTATATTTTGAGCTCCAACTTGCTTCAGGTGCAAGGTGCCATGCTGCAGATCAGTTTTCTTCAACATTATAATCTGATTCGTTGGCAGTTCTAACTGTAGCTGATGCAGTTTGCAGTTGGATAAAGATGTGAAAACATTTCTTTTG
Source organism: Jordanella pulchra (assembly GCA_034780135.1). Lineage (NCBI taxonomy): Eukaryota > Metazoa > Chordata > Actinopteri > Cyprinodontiformes > Cyprinodontidae > Jordanella > Jordanella pulchra. The sequence goes on from JAUZNJ010084464.1 coordinate 3,187, forward strand.
TGCAAATTCCTTTTGATCTTTCTTTGGATCACCTTATAGTAAAAATCCAGAGGCCTTCTGCTGTGTGCAATTAATACATTAGGAACATTCACCCTTATCAGTTAAACCCAGGGCCTGAGTGTTGGTGTGACTTTATTCACTCAATGTATCTTTCTACAGCCTGTTTATTAAAAAATCTGAGAAAAACATTACTGAATATATTAATACACAGCCCATTTATGAAGCTACAATTTTTGCCAACACTAAAATGTCTCTGAAATGTGGATTCAAGTATTCAGAATAAAACAATCTCCTTCAAATGTGCAGGATAAAAGATTCAATGAAATGATAGTATTACTATATCTTAAAAGAATCACATCATGCTGTTAGTATAATAATGAATAAATGTGCCCCAAAGCAGCGAAGAGGTGCTCTAAAAGGCATAATCAGCTCTCCTAGAACAAAATATTGCACCTCCTGCTGTAACTGGTTGCCGTATAATGAAATCTCATTGCGGGGCTGGCCGTAATAATCCGAGTTAGGAACAAGCGAGATGATTTACATGAGAGATTTCCTTTCTGCTCCTTGCTTTATGGCATTTTCTGAGTGCCGCATCAGCTGAATTGTCAGCAGAGTATCTCACAGGGGGAAAGCTATCAATACAGAGCAGAGAATAAAAGCTGAGTGGAGATATGGCTTGTCTCTCCTCAGAGGTAAAGAAGGATAATTTCATGAATGAAAAATTAAGTCAATAAATATACAACAAAATGGCCCCAGAGCAAGGTGTGGATTCACGTGTGACAGAATGAAAGCCTGCTGATGCTACCTTTCATTTAAGAACCAGAAAGCTTTTGATTTGGTTTCTTTTTTCTTCTATCTTCACCTATTCCACTCTCTGGCCTCAGCCTGCCTGGGTTGCGCTGCTCTCCAGAGAGTTGTGGTTTCTGAAAGGTTCCTCCTCGTACTTAATCCCTCCATCTCTTTTGTGTCCAGGCAAAAAATATATCCGCATGAAACTCAAGAGGACTTCGAGAGAATGGCCCGGTCATGTGGGGATGGGTTGCTTTCAAACATTTCATGGTGATAGAAGGAAAGAAAGAAAAAAAAATGAAGATAAGACTAATGGAGTCTGGCGTGTTGTGCAAAATGAGAAAAGGCTGAGTTTTGGTTTTCAGATTATCTTTGATAATCCAAATTAAGAAAACGATGATTTGTTCTAAGGGTTCTGGGTCAAATGCTGTTCAATAAAGCTGTGAAATGTTTATAAGTGTGCAATAAGGAAGTGTAAAAAGGATAATATGGCATCAATAAGGTTTTCCAGGCAACAAAATGAGGCTGAATTCCAAAACATCAGAAGGGTGAAATCTAAGAAAGTAAACGAGGTTTAGTTGTTGTTGCCATTATTTCCAAATCTACTGACAAAAGGAGATTTTCTCACTTATATTAAGTAAGAATTTATAAAGGTCTGAAGAGAGACATTTAGTAAGCTGAAAATTTGTGGACGCACAATGCCATACGACTTAAAGAGATGAAAGGTGAATAGAAAGACTGGTTCAAGATGCTAGAAAGGCAGCAGAAAGTCAAACTACTGCAGTATGCTGAATACCACCTCTAGGACTTTGAAGCAGAAGGACTACAGCAGCAGACGACCAAACCAAAGAGCCCAGCCTGTTAGCTGGGATCGAAAAACTCAAGCTATGCTTTAACATTAAGATGGTTGACTCCAAATTTAGCACAAAGATGAGATATTCGTCTTAAATCAACAGTTCAGGCTGTTGGTATAACGTCACCAAACTCTGAACATCTCAAACAGGACAGCAAGTTCACTGCAAACTAAAATATCTGACTTCCACTATTAAGACGTTGATTTTTTTTTTGCTCATTTTTGTTTTTGCACATTTAAGACATTGTTTTAATTAGCAATCCATATGAGTTTAGTGGGTTTTTCAGTCTGACAAACATCCAAACCATCAATTCAATTCAAATGTGGCCCATAAACTGGTTGAACTGGACCCAAAATAAAAAAAGAAAGAACAGCTGTAATGTACATCATCATTATCATGTCTTTATTTGAGTGTAAACGAACTCTGAAAAGAGCAGCCAGCTTCTTGATTATTGAATTTAACATGATTTTTTTTTTAAGTCTGCAGTCAGATAATAAAACACAATCAATCCAGTGCAAAAAGGATCACTTTCACCTCATTCTGCCCTTATAAATAAATGCTCTGATCATAGAAGAAGGTAGAATTGTGTACTGGAAATAAATACAAAGGAGAAAGGTGAAAAAACCTCACTCCGTGTCAGAATTCATCCCTAATAAGACTGTAAAAACAACAACTGGAGGGTAAAAGTGATCCCATTTTGCAGTGTGAATTATAAATAACATGACACTTCCATATGAACTGTCTGCGGCCTCAGATCAGGGCAGCAGGTTAACCTAGTCTTGCTTCATCTTATCCTCGGTTTATGGACTTTAAATATTTGCATGTGTTAATGTTGTGAATGTTTGCGTTTGGACACAACCAGGTGTCCCGAGGCTCTCTGGGTTAGTAACAAATCAGCACATTAAATACGTAAGAGAAGAAGAGCTGCAAAAATAACTCTCTTAAAAACAAATAAACTTACAATCACAGCAGTTAGTGTTCAACTCAGGAGATTAACAGAATTCATTTAGTCACTTTCGGGGTTTTTTTTTTTTCTCCCCCCCATCGACACAAATATTTACAATCTAACAGAAAATAATAATTACACTGTACATAAACCAGAACAACGAAAATAGAAACTCATTCAGAACCACAAACAGGACAAGTCAGAAAGTATGTAGTGTGTACTTGTGTTTATACGACTAAACAAAGACAGCTCAACCTCCATCTTCGAAAGCCGAAGGGCAGAAAAACAGTGAGGAGCGTAAAGCTGCAACCAAAATAAAGTTAGAAAACTTTCCATATAACCAGAGATTGTTGCCTTCAGCCTTCTGAACTGAATGCACAGAGTATAATGTGAGATGGAGTGGTCAGGAAATGGGAATATCTCTGTCAACAGGTTTTATATAACACACCAAATGACAGCATTAAAAGATAAGAAAAAAAAGAAAACAAGATGAAGAGTAATAAAGATAATCTAGCAGTTCTGCTCTTATCAAAGAACAAAAAAAAACCCTTTCAACTGCGTTTCTTCTTCCATTGCAGAGATAAGAACAAAACGGAGGAGAAAATCTGCTTTTAGGTCCGTCTTTGAAGAGGGAGGCTGGGCTGCCTTGGATGGAGCCAACTGTAAAAGGAGCATCTCCTCTTTGTTGTGTGACGGTATGATGCAGTCATGTGGCTGTATGTCTGTGTGCTGAATCCTTCTACCACACCTCCTCTTAAGGCTTTCAAGCTGATTTGGATCAAAGTAGGTCCCAGGGGGAATCATTTGACATAAACGTTAAGTTGATCATAGCTTATGTACAAATTCCACTAAATCATTATTTTTATTCTGATGCATTTCCAAAGCTCCTTGATGTTTCTAATTGACAAACAGAAGCTTAAACTGGCTTTATTACCTTCATCTGACGGTTTCTTTGCATCTTAAAGGCTGAATGGTTTTTACACAGAGTCTGGACTGAAAACATTAACCAGGGAGAGGATGTGCACCACAAACTGAAGCCCAAAGGTATCAACAGAGAGAAAGGAGTGTTAAAATGTTAAAATGAACCCCACACTGACCACATGTTTGGATTAGGACATCGTCACACCAGGCTGTAAGTTACCAGGAAATGTAGAGCAGTCGGAGCTGCCACCATTCATGTTTTGGAAACATGTCTGATTAGAAGGGAAGGGACGGGAGGAGCAGAACTTCTTCATGGGGTTGGATTAAATATATATATATATATATATATTTTGTTTAGGAGCCATTTTTTGTCCTTCCTGTTCTGTGATGATGACGAAGGGCCCTCTATGTGAAGCTCTGGAGCGGCTGGCTGACCCTCATGCACACCCAGTAAAAGGCCCGGGCCAAGGTGACCAGAACCAGGAGCAGCATGACGGCCCAGGAGGCGTAGATCCCCGGGTAGGTCTGAGCCTTGACCCACGTTCCAGCCTGAAGAATAGCAAACAAAAAACAAATAAAACAACAAAAAAAACAGAGGATGAAGGAGATCAGGCCTTTAAACAGGACTGAAAACCCCCATCTAAGGCTACATCCACGCTGCAGCCTCAAGTGACTCAAATCCAATTTTGTTGCTCATATGCGACTTGTCTCTGATCTTTTCCCAACAGTCTGAACAACACAGATCCGATTGTTGCAAATGCAGTCCAGGCTACTTGGCTATGATGTCCTGAATTCAACCCGTGTCTGAACGGCCAGGTCGCATTCATCCGTCATGAACATCATTAATACTCAATAACGGTCACTAAGAAAACAACAACCATGGCAGATAATAATACGGAGAGAAGTCTTTATTTTGAAGTTGGGAAAGTAATGGAAGATTACAAGATACGCTCCACCAGTGCGATCCGTCCTTTCTTCTGTTAACGCGCTCGGTGTGACGTCACAGCGTCCTCTACGGGACACTTAAGTTGTCTGAATGTAGTTTACACATGAGATCACATACAAGTCCCATATATTTGGAAATGTGAACGACTAGAGAAAAAACAATGGATTTCATAAGCATATCAAAATTCAGCATCAAGGCCTGCAGTGTGAACGTAGCCTTAGCGATGCTTGGACCACCATCAGCTGACTCAGATCCTATGAGAGAACAGGAGAATAACCAAGCGGCAAATGATGTCATTATGTTTGCAGAGGATTTTTTTTCTTGGATGTCCAATTATGTTGCTCTAATCTTCACAGAATTCAACTTAAGCATCTGCAAACCTCCACCGCTGATTAACATAATCAACATTTTTAGTGGATTAGCTAATAAATAGCCTTTAGTAAATCCCACACAAAGAAAAAAAAAAATCTATCTTGCTTTAATCCGAGGGTCAAAAGTTTTCTTTTGTCTAATAGTAAGTGTAAAACCTCTTATGACGTATAAAAGAAACGCAGAAAAAGTCTTAATCAGATAAAACATTTATTAATTTAAATTCAGAATCTAGCAACTATAGTGAATAATATCCAGTTAACTGCATGTTACAGTACATCCACAAACATCAATATAAAGTAGGATTTAATAGTTAAATAATATTAAATATTTAATCTATAGAACTATTATAATTCACTGATAATGGATGGAAAATCACAGACTGTCTCCTGGATTTATGTGTGAACTGTTCTAATAGCCTATTGTAGCTCTGCTTCCATATTTTTTACAAGCTGATTTTTCCACGACTGCCTTTTTTTTTGACCCCTCTTGCTCTCATCCACTCCGCCCAGATTTCCCATTATTGCTGGACAATAAGCGCATCACCACAGCATAACGCTGCCACCACCCAAAAGGTGAAAAAGTTCCATTTTGATCTCCTAGGAGAAGAGCAGCTTCTTCCAGATGCTTAATCTGCTTATAGAAACCTACTGGTGGACCTCTTTAGACTCTGCTTTAACATTTTCTTCACAGTGTGAACAACTGAGAAAGCTGAGTAAGTCTATGGGGACAGAGCTGCTATGAGCAGAAGATGAAATGCAACTGATCTAATCTAAAGAAATCTCAGAGTAATAACTACCCCACACAGGAAATAAGGGAGGCCTCATCCTTGACCATCTATACTGACTGTGTGCCATTTAATAGCTTTATTTGCTTCCTTGTATGCTTGAGTAATTCAAAGGTCAAGGCCTTGAACAGAAAAAGATGTCCTATAAAAACTGGCAAGAACAAAGCCTGCATGGATAATGATAAAAAAAATCTCAACAATCAAAGAACAACTTTATAAATGATCACATAAAACATCTGCGTATTGGTTAAAACAAAAAATCTTAGGGTAGGTTAAAACCTTTACTTGAATACAGCTGAGTTTTTCGGTTGTTCTGTGAGACTTTTATAAAGAAATAAGAGTGAGTTACCAAAATATTTACATCTGCTGGGTTTTTATGAAAACATTCCCATTTCAAAAGACAAACTCTAATGAAACTGTAGTATGGTGGTAAAAAAGGAGCCTGATTTAAAAAGTCAGGCTTTATGTTTTAAAAAAAAATGGTTCATCATAAATTTAAAGCACAATTCTGTGGATGTCAAATTAAACACAAACCAGCAAAGGATGAAGAGTCTTAGCATGGAAATGCTAATATTAGCTAGCCAAACCTGCAAACACTTGAATCCATCTGTATTTTTTCCAGAGTGTAAAGGAAAATTCAGATGTTAAATAAAACCTCTTATCCCCAAATCAGGAATAAACCTTGACTTTAAGTATTTTTTCCAGTCATCCCTGAGCAGCAGTTACTCAGATAAAAACGAAAACAGTTTAAATAGGTCAGAAAATATCAACCTCTGACCCTTTTTCTCACCTATCTCGATCCCAAACGATGTTGGTCGTTTTAATAATTCCAGTGGCTCTTGAGGGTCTCTACGACCATCTCTCATCTTGTTTTGCTGATACAGTGTACGACCAACACGTTAAAGCTGTTACAGAGATTAATCTTCACTTCCCTGAATTTAAAAGATTTTTTTAATTAAATCCTGAAAGACCTTTCGACCAACTCCTTCCTTTTAGGTACATGCTATTAAATATTTGATGGAGTGCACTTGTATAAAGATTTGGCGTTTATCAGCTCTTGTATCACTCTTGTAATTAAAACAAGTCTTTTCATAAAACTCGATTAAATGGTAAGACATTTTACTGGCTGTTCACAGGCGACGCTTTCTAATCTTCTTCATGCTGACCAGACGGATTCATATATGTTGTGCTCATCTTGCTCCCTCTGCTGTTCATAGAATAGATTGCAGCTTTCATCTAATTAGGCCTGGTTATTTCATGGACAGAAAGATGGTCTGTATTCTGACAAATAAGTTTCCTTCTACCATCAAAATGAGTCATAGTGAAGAAAACAAACTCATTAAGTCTCCACTCACCATTAACCCAGCAGTGGAAATGCTGAACAGCAAGCAGAGAAGAAAGCACCACAAGCTTCTCCTGCGGGGATACCTCTGGCCAATAGAAGACCTGCAGAGAGGAGGAAACATATTCTTATTTTTTTTTGTCTTACCTCTGACAAAAACAAACATGACAAACAGGCATGCAGGTTTTAAACAGCAAACGTTTTAATGAACAGGATAGGCGCAGATGTTCGCAACGCTCGGCGCATCTGCTGTCATTAACAAAGGCTTTGTTAGAGCTGGCATGTACAGCGCCGTCCTGAAGCCAGAGCTGCGGAAAGGGTCTCCTATTACCCACATCACCGAGTACGCCTCAGCGTCATGCTTAAACGTTAGGAATAGAGGCGACTATTAAAAAAGGATGGCTGTTATTCATTGCTTTAGCTCTAATCTCTGTAAACAAAGAAATAAAACTCCTTCCTGTGTAAAAATAACATATGGACGATGGCTGCGGAGCTAAAGAAAGCCTCCCATGTATCCAGACATGACAATCGCTCTTAAATAAAACTATTTATAAACAACACACTAACAGACTTCTAAATGGAATAAAATGAGGCAGATGTTTAACGTAATAGCACGAAAATGACTGCATCACGAGGTGGAAGAAAAGGTTTTTTTATTCCTTTTTTTTCCCCTCTCCACTCCCTCTTTTGTGACAGTTCGGGCTGTTGAGGTATGGACCTTGGAAATGAAAAACAAAGGCCTTCATCAATCAGTTACCAACTTTCTCGTGCTGCCGAAGACAGATCAGCTTTTTGCAATGGAGGCCTGTCATGGACCATTCTTTTTCAAATTCCTCCATAAATTTTCAGTCGGCCTGTTTGCTGTTTCTGTCACTGAGCTGATGTGCGTGTCGAAGGAGAAAGAAAAAAAAAACAAAAAACGTTATTCCTCACTTTGCTTTGCAGAAATATGTTTTATAGCCATCATCTCACTGACTTAGGCAAGTAAATAAGGTGACAATATATTGTCCACCTGCAAAACTACTGCAGAGGTAAAACCTTTTGCCTCCAGTGTTCCTCATCTTTACCATCTGTGACGATGGGAATCATATTTATGTAATTTACTGGACTTGCACTCAGCCTCATCCTTATCCATAATGCAGATATGACACCTCACCAAATATTACTTTCATCTTATCATCTAAACCCCATTTCTCTGAAGTCACTTTAGACGTTTCTGCTGTATAGAAATCATGTTGATTTAGCTGAATTCTTAGGATACAGATATTGACTTTTGCTTGTTCTGCTATTTCTTTTTGCTTTGGGTGTTTTCCTCCCCCAAGGTGTATACATTTTTAAAACGTAACAAAAAAAAGCAAAACACTTTGCTACTTTGTTTTAAATATTTTATTTCCCTGTTCTCATCTTTTAACAAATCTCTGCTATCAAGCAACAACTCAAACAATTTCTGACACAATGTTTGCTTAAACTGCTACTTTTTATGCATTTTTGTAACTTTTTAAGCTGTTTTTAGGCTCAGAGTATCACTCAGCCAGAGTGTGAGCCTGGAGAGCAACTGTAAGAAGAGCTTTATTACTGCAACTCTAAGGGTTTTTCCAATAATTTAAAAGGAGGACTGAAATTTTAGACCATTTTTCTATCAAATTGTAACAAACAAGTCAACTGTTTTCCTCTATTCCATTGTTTGTTTGTTTTTTCTTCTCAGTGATGCTGGTTTCCTTTTCTGTCAGAAACACAAATTTAAAAAGAAACCAGTTTAAGGGAACTTTAAACTCTTCCGGAATAAAAAATGAATAAATGGACAAAACTTCAGAAAGACTCTATGACAGATGTCTCTGCAGAGCTCAGGAGTGCATCATGAATTAAAAGCATCTCTCAAATGTATTAATGTAAACACAGATAAACAGAAACAATATCTAGATTATAGAAAAGACTAAAGCTTAAAAAACCAACTTGTTCTTTCCTTTTTCCACACTTTCCCAGAACTCTAAAACAATTTCATCATATTTCTGTATATTGAACTGTTTTAGAGACCTGTCTACTAGGAAACTACCCTCTCCAGCCTGCCTCTCATTTAGTGATGGCTGCCCATGTTATTTCCATTCCTGCTGATCATAAGAAGGTTGTGCAGTGATGTTTATTTATATATTTCAGCCAAGTTTAGCCTAAATCCTAGACATATTCAAAACTTCTTTGAAACTGTTGGGAAACTAATAATCTGAAGCTTTTTTTATGATAAACTCATATCAAAAAGTTTAATTGAAAAGTTAGATCTTTTCTGTTAGCACTCTGTCAGTTCCAGCTTCAGTTAAAAAGTGAAAACATTGTAAAGATGAGACACATAAGACTCGTGTAAAAAAAAGAAAAAGGGAAAAAAACAAAAAAGGCGATTCTTCCAACCCTACTTACACCTTCCTGCAGTGTGGGCACCTGGCCAGCGTTCGGTCTGTGAACTCTGTCCACTGAAATCACAAAAGGTCAAAGATATGAAAGACAGCTGCACATTAGCAAATATTTCAGACACAGTAGCTACATTTACATGCACAACATTTCCCCGACCCAATCTGAATGGCATTCGGCAAAAACCACCTCTCTCTTTTGGAATTGCATTTCTTTCCGATCGGACTGAATCGGATGAGAATCTTCATTCTTGACATGTTTGCACGGAACATTCTTGATCTGATCAGACCTTGATTTGAGTCCATGTAAACGTAGCTGATGGTAAAACCTCACCAACAGCTCTGCATGGGGCTGTGTTTAAATAAAGCAATCTTTCCATTTCTAAATCGATTCTCTTATTAAGTCCTAAAAATCAATTAATAAAACCTAAATAAATAATAACTTTTCTACCATGCTTATTGCCACCATGAACTACTTTTACTTTGTTAATTTGCTGTTAAATTTTGATTTATTACTAGTATCAATATGTTGCATAACTACACAGTCATGTAATTCAGCTAACAGCTGAGAAAAATGTTAATACCAGGAAACAAATTTGATATCAGACCAGATTGGATTGTATTGAAAAGAATCAGTTTCTAAATTTGGAAATTTGGAATCGAATCGATTGAAATTTAAATCGGTAAGCAGCCTTAATTCCACCTATTGTCTTCTTCATTTCTTTTAACAGGCGTTGCATTTTTTTCTCCTTCGGCTTGATACCTCTACTTAAATTCTATTCTCTTCTCACACAAATTATGCTCATTTCCCAAAAAAAAAAACCCACTACATAGCAAAAATGAATCTACACGTAGAGCTACAGGATCCCCCAGAGCCACACCAAATACCATCACTGCTTGGGTGACAACTAATTAGCTTTTAAAGCTACCAGGGGCACAGATTTGTATTTTCAGTCAGCCACTCATCTTTAGGCCAATGCAATACACTCAGCTAATTTCTAAAGCATCCTTCGGCATCAGTCAGACATTATTTCATATAACTCTTCTTCTTCCAACTATGACTTTCTCCTTCCTTCTATCACACATTTCCAAACCATATTTACTCATCTTGCAGATTGTCTAAAATAAAAAGGAGAAAAGAAAAATGTTTTTTTTCTCTACAGCACGAGATGATCATAATATATCAGCAGTGTGTTGTTATGGTTATTGATCTGAAGCTATAACTCAATGTACTCTTGGCTCAAAGAAAGGATGTCCTGCCTTTTTAATAATTTACTAGCACCAGCATGTTTCGTAGCCAACGGATTTGTAGGTCCACAGAAATCCCCTCTGGATGCTTTAGGTGGAGAGAAAGAAGTCACCCAAGAATCAAAAGGCAAACAACCCTGTGCTTTTAGCATCATTCAGCTGGTCTGCTTCACAGTGAAACTACTCTTGTTTTGCTCTCGATAGTAAATTCGCTCTTGGAAAGGAATTTCTCGGCAGATTGAGGGATCTAAACATTTGTGTTATGAAGGCATTATAACTTACTACTTTAAAAGCTTTTAAATATGGTGGCCAACAGATATAAAGGCGCAGCAGACAAATAAACAAGCTATAAAAACGTGTGATGCAAACTCCGAAACACACAAGCACGAACAAAATACAAATTTAACAGAGAAAAAGCTGCAAACAATAAAGAAATGAGCTGCAATCAAGAAATGAGCTTCTGATTCGTGGTGCAAGTTTGCTGCTGTTTTTACTATTTTCTTTCTGTCATTGCAGAATTTTGTTTTTGCTTGCGGCACTTAGTTTGGGGTTTCAGCATTTTTGTTTGAATTTTTTTTTTATATTATTGTTTACTGCATGTCTGCACCATATTAAAAGCATAGTCACTGCATTTTGCTACATTTTTACACTACTGGGAGATGAGCTGAAACATTTTACACAGAATTTATGCTTAAAATCTCAGCTGTCCAATGATATAAAGACATGGAATCTCATCTCATTTCAGTTAACTTTCGGGCAAATTACCCAATTTCCCGAAATACCAACCTGTTTGGGGATTCTCACAAAGATACTGTAGTATAAGCTGTATTGTGAACCCATTTAATTTATTCTAACTAAATGAGTTGAAAGATGTTACCAGGAAGGTGTTGCTGCAGTGTCCACAGGAGACTCGGGCTCCAGCAGGCTGAGGGTCTGGGCTTGCTGGTCCGGGATGAACAGGACCTAGATTTATTATCCTCTTACTGAAAGGAAACAGACAGACACACAAAGTCAGCATTCCCGACACAAGCCAACATGAGAATCAGCGTAATATTCAGTGTGAGTGCAAAGTGCCTTGTCATAAAGCCTGATGTTTTGAGCTGCTATCTCAAGGGCAGGCTGCAGATCAGCTTTATGAGATGCATCAGCAGCCGGTCCTCTCATTATAGCACACAGAGCCCCTATAAAAATTAGCTTCCTCAGACACAGACAGCAGCTCAGAATCACTGATCAGTGAAGGAGTTGAGATTGTCAGTCTGATTGAGTCAGCGTGTCTAGTTTGAATGCAAAAACAGTGAGACTGGAGGTGAACATTTAGGAGTGTTTAAAGAGGGAGAGATGCCTTTTTTGCACACAATAGGCTAAAACAGCTTCCAGATCTCGTTAACAATTATAACAACTTTGATGTTACAGAAAACAAGATTATTATGTGATAATTTAAGCTGAAGTTTAAAAAGTCTGACAATTTAGCTTCAGTGAAGCAAGATCCCATCAATGCAACACTAGTGAAAAGTTGAGTTAGAAGAGCCCCGACGATCAGTCACATCCCTGTAGAGCGCTAGTTTTCAAACTAGGGGTCATGGATCAACAATTACTGGTTCTTGAGATCCTCTACAGAAATTAAACTAAACAGTAAATATAATAATGATGAAGCCTATTTATTGGTTGAGGATATGGAAACATCATTTAGTAAAGGCAAAAAAACAAAATAAATATATTTGTTCATTGATCTTTTTTTTTTTCTACAAATTGGTTGTAATCACTTTTATAAACGCCTTCTTCATAGAAGTTTGTCGTCAAAAACAAAAATAGCTTCCTTCAAAAGCTGCATTCCAAAACACATGCTTGTTAAGTCTTCTTGTTATTTGTCATACACATTTATTCTATTGTTGTTGACATTTTTTTTTTACACAAAAATAATTTTTTATATCTCTTCTAAAACCATTGAGTGGTTAAATCTCGATCCAAGCTTTTCCACTTCTTTACTCCTCTAAGGGTAATAAAAAAAGCTCTGTAATGTTGTACGAACTTTTTTGATTTGACGATAGCACAAACCTCGTTTAATATATTATTGTGTTTCCATTTCCATAAACAGTCTTTGCATGTTTGCAGGTAAATGTTTGTTTGTAGCCTTAAATAAAATCTGCAGTGTTTACTGGGTGAGAAGCCGACAAGTTTGGGAGCCTTTGCTGAAAGCCATGCAGATACAGGACATCAGCTTTAGCTTTAAGATTAAATGATGAATTTTAATCCTTCACAAAAAGGTTCAGTTTTGACCCCCTGAATAAAGGGGCAGATATTCTGCAGCTTTTTAAACAACCTAAAACCAATCTACCTAAAGGTGATACTAAGGTAACCTTGAACCCGATGCTTCTAAATGCAGCTGCATGTAACTTAGCAGAGCTTACAGCTCTAAGACAAGCTATGCATTTATACATTTATTATTTGATCCATTTCTGATTTAAGATCTTTTTCTTTATCATCCCTAGTAAGGCTGTTTTGGTGCTGATATCAGTCTAACCTGCTTATACTTTAACTTATCCAAATCAATCAGTGTTAACTTCATTATAATTCAATGATTAAAAGGCAAACAGTTGAAAACAAATGTGTTCTGCAGTTTCCCTGATAGAAGTGCTTATTTTGAATTCAACAAATAAAGATTATCTCCACTGATGCATCAAAGCGTATGTCCCAACCTCCACTTGATTATTAATAAACTCAAAGCAGAGTACATGCTGCTTGTTGATGCGCTTAAAGACTGAAACAAGTGGGAGTTTTCAGTCTTCATGCATTTAATGAACAGGGGAAAAAATATAATGAATAATAAATCCTAATCTAACTTGCTGATAGGGAGACATTTTCAGACTTCTACCAGCAGTTGTCTGATCTGTTCATTTCTGAATATCTGTGATGCCCGTATTTAATGAACAGAGAGAATTAGAGCTTTGCCTCAAACTTCCATTAGATGCTGCATTGAAGCTGAGACACTTTTTTAACAAAATCTCTCTTGTTCTTGTTGACACTATTTTGATGCAAAGGAGGTTTACTACATTGTTAGAAAAGATCCTTTTAATGAGGCAGAACCGTGTTGCTGTCAAAGAAACCCAATTTTGGGTACAATCAATTATATATTGAGCAAATTTAGAAATGCAAGAGCTGCATGTAGAAAAAAAAACAAGCTGCTGATTTTTTTCTTGTTTTTTTAAACACTAGCAAATCATGGTGACACATTGTAACATTGTAGCTAAATGTTTCACATCTGAGAAAGGGAAAATGTGCCGTTACTACTGTTATACCATTGGTGAAAACATTAAGAGGAAACTTAAAACATCAAGAGGAAAAACCCAAACTTATTTCCTTACATCAATGTATTTCTATGGCAAATCTCAGCACACACATAACTGGACTGTTTGCATTACATAGAAGTTGTAAAAATCATGGCAAAGTAAGAAAAGAGGGGAAAAAAGCAGACTATTGAAGGTCCATTTCAATTTTCCTGCCAGTAAAACGTATATTTTAGCTAACTGTTTTATAACAAACAACTGACTACTGAGTTTAAAATAAACATTTTTATCTGTAGTGATTGTGGCCTGATGCAAAAATAGATGCTAACTGTTCTGATCTGGTAAAAATTGATCTTGTGTCTTTAATCAGACAGAAAACAAACAGGTAGAGCTCCAGCAATGGATTGTTTTAGTAACTGATGAATCTATCGATCATTTGATTGGTCTAAAAAATATCCCTGTCAGTAATTTAAAATTTCTAACTAAATAAATGCTTGAAATAAGAAAACAGTATGCATTTTATATGAATCGTGAATGGCAAAAATGTAAAAAAATATACAATGTACGAACACATTCAATTCAATGATGTACAGTTTACAAAACCTTCCATTAAATACAGAAAAAAATTAGCTGCAAGTTTAATAAATGGAAATTGACAAAAATAATAATAAATAAAAATGATAGAAAATGAAAATCATGACAATGACTTTAGATAGACAGACAAATGAATAAATAAAACAAGTAAACAAGCCTGATGGAGTTTCTGAATTAAAATGTTGTTGAGCAACACAGGCAATCAATGAAATCAGGGGGTTTCTGTAATGTTCAGGAAAAGTTCAGTCAGTTTTTTAAAACAAAAACTCTAATTAAATATTTGATGTGATTTAATTATAATTTAAGAACATTTTTCCTCTATTATTGCTTTTTCAGTTTTCTGTTATTTGAATTGCTAGTGTGAATTAATAATTTTATCTAATGAGAGGACATGTTAAATTTCAAGTACAAATGTACATACATACATATAAAATACAAAGATTTTTTAATCTTAAATGGAAATGTTTATTTTTTTCTAGAGCATTCTCTTAATTGCTGCTGAAATAAAAGTTATTCTTTCAGGAAATGGCATCTTTTAGAGTCTATGTTGATAATCACATTAGTTAACGATTGTGAAATAACGGATTTTTTTCACGATTATTACGATTAATCAATTCAGTCCAACAAGCATCATCTGCAAAAACTGGAGGAGACTCTACTCCTTTAGGACATCCACCTGAATCTCACTGCTTCAGTTGGATACATCAGGCTTCAGAAAGAGGCTTGAACATCCCTTTACACCTCTGAGATAGTGCATTTCATTAGTCTGAGTTTTTTTCATCAAAATCCTGCAAAACCTAAACAAGTATTTTCTAAGCTCCAAATTAACCCACAGTCTGTTTCTTTGAAAAGGGTCTTAAGCACAAACAGAAATAGTTGAACATCAGAGAGAAGCTGGAGGTTCTAAGACAAAAAAAAATGAACCTCTTACGAAACACAAACAGACTGAGCTACAGTAACTTTCCACAGACACACTTCTCACAATACTTGCCAAGCAGAAGTAAAACCCCATGACAGTCATTCTAATGAGGGTGTTATTTCTTCACCCGGCTCACTGGGCTCTGTGTGTTAACTGTGCTGGCAGTCCAGCATTAATTGAAGGACCGCTGTTCCCACTGCACCTTGCTTCTTCTGCATTACTTTTCTTTTTTTTCCAAGCAGGACAGTATGTTAAGAGTAGTTTTGGAGGGCTGTGCACGATCACAGACCAACATGCAGAAATTCTCACCAATACGGTCGGGGACAGGCAATCCGCTGAGAAGTGACTTTGCAGATGAGGAGACAGTTGCAAGGGCAGCGAACGTACTTCTTTCCTGCCGGGGCATTCTTAATGGGCTGCAGAGGGAGACAGAAACGCTCAGGAGATCAGAAAGCAGCAGAGCCACAGAGCAGAATAGGAGAAGATAACGAGCCAATTATATGTGATGGGCAGGGATGAACACATAGAAAGTGTTTTCTACCAGCAGCTGTACACAAACTGCTGGTTTAGGTGGTGATTTATAACTGGGAAGAGTTCAAATGACATAAAGTCAAACAGACAATTATGCAGCCAGTAAGATGGTGTGAGAATATCAAAATAATTCAATTTAATCCACAAAATGTGAAATATAAGGAAAATGTCTGCAAACATCCACTGGGGAACAATAAAAAGAAAAAAAGCCTACCTAGTAGTATGTTTAAGAGTTTTATTAAGGTATTCATAACATTTTTCCTTTTACACCTTGGATCACATAGTATTGTTCCTCATATTAACTTAAAATCACTGATTTTGACCATTTTAGTGACCTAAAATAAGTGAAATAGTTTTTTTTTTCTAGATCAGTGGAAGATTTTAAAGCAGGTAATTGTTATGGTATTTGTTTCCTTTCTCACAATATGGGATGTTTTTTAGACACATTTCTGTGTTTCTTTGACAAGCCTATGTAAAATGTTCTGCCCTGTTTCTAACATTTAATGACATAAGCTGCAATTATCAATCTTTAAATGAGGAATCTGCAAAAACCACAGAGTGTAAGAAGGGATGTACAGATTAGGCTTTTAGAGCATGAGAAAACCAATAGAGGATTATCTCTCTTGTTCAACCACACACACAGAGATCTGAAAAATACAGATTTTTTCTTTCCATTTTTATTCTTACTAAATACACATTTAACTATACATCTTTTATTATAATATTTCTAAAATTTTAAGATAGATTTAATGTAATTGTAACATATATATATTTAAACATTCACATGCTTCCTGCACATATGTCTGGGCTGCCTCAAATTCCGGACAATTGTTGTTTTAGTACAAATCAACAAAAGTGTAAAACGTTTGACATGCAATGACATCTACTGACTATTATCCAAGTTGTGCAGTTACGATTTTCCCCAATATATTACATGGTAAGGGTTTATTCAGTCGAGCTCAGCAGCGTGATGCAGTAAAACGCACAAGCTATCCCATTGGTTTGTTAAATGTTTAAAAGTCTAGAAGACAATTGTAAGCATAACTCCTGGGTGTCTTGTGTAGATCAAATACAGTACTATGGACACTAGTTGAACCCTTAAAAGATCAATCTACAGGGGATGTAATAATCACAGGAAAACAGAAACATGTGGGGTTCATTGTGTCACAGCAGCTTCAAACATGGCTGCCATAATAAACAGCTGATGCCACCCACGCTGTCTGTACCAGGAAAAGAAAACAGCAACCTGTGCTTGGCTGTAATGAAAGAAGGCCATATGTATCCGACAGATCCAAAATAATAACATTAATGAATACAGAAATGTCACATTTATTTTAAATAACTCCAGCGGCTGATAACTGAGGACAACATGTTCCAGTCTATCTGGAGATAACATTTCCCAATTAGTCATAAATGGTGCTATGTTTGATGAAATGATGCTTAACAATGCATGTCTACACAACCTCTGCATTATATGTAGTGTACATCAAAGTATAATGACTCCATCTGCAAGTTGTGGATACTAATCTATACACCCTGGTGAGAAGCTCTTCTTCTTCTTCCATCTGCACATTGATTTGCACGGCTGGTGATGCAAACTCTTGGAGTTGTGTCCCTCTTTGAATGCAGCTGTGATTGCTGGTCAAATTACACGCAGCATTTTTTTTCTTTTCTTTCTTTTCCTAATCAGTGCAATGGTCAACCTGTCTCCCAATCATAATTAGGGGTCTTTTTCTGAGGTCAGACATGATTAGAGTTTGGCAAATGAAGTTTCAGCTGAGCAGCTGTCTTTTTTTTTTTCCTGTCTCCGTAACAACTCTGCAGTCTTTTCAATAGAGGTAATAATTTAAAAATACTTCAGAGTATCACATCAAATAATTGAATCATTGTGTAATTACTACACAAGGATGATGGAGCTCTTGTACGTGCCGGCATTTTTAAACATGTTGCCTATGTCTATTTGTGTCACTGGTTTATAGCAACCCTTCACTTTAAATTATGCAGAAATCATCTCTGATTACTAATTAAATGATTTTGTATTGTTGCGTGCGAGTAAAACATTTTCATTATAACGACACAGACAATATGCCATTTGGAAGAAGATCTAATTACAAGCGGAAATGACACTGCAGTCATCCAACCAAATCATTTGGATTGTTCATTTAGAGTTCCCAGTTGTAGGAGAATAAATCAAAAAATATGTATATATAAAAATGAACCTAGTATTTATGAGTCGTCCCACATTTCCTTTTATATTTGACTAATTAAACTAACTAACTCAGATGTCAAGAGTAAAAGAAGTGATGGAAACACAAGAATCAGATATCCTGGACTGAAAGCCACAAAACTTTGACACAAACCACTTTCTCTTTGCACCTGTAACAAACATATATATCACAATTTCACACCTCTAAAACTGACAGCAGGAGAAATAAAACTGGTAGATGTTAGTGCTGAGTCATGCATGTTAGAACTCAGCATCAGTGCAACTGTGCGGGATAACATCCAGCGGCAGCCAAAACTACACGGGAAGTAAAACAGAAAGCTGTTAATATCAAAATGGTGGTTAAACACAGTATAAAGAAAAATAATATTACAGCCATGATGTAATATTAGAATCTGACAGGCAGAGACAGGTACGCTTAACTGCTCTGGATCTCTATGGATTCCAAGCTGTAGGTACGACTCCAGTCAGAGAGGAATAGGTTAAATCCAGAGATGCAAAAATGCATCAGCGAATCGATTTAGGCAACTTTAAACAGTAGTATTAGACATATATTTGAGCTGTCTGGCTGTGAAAGGACGGTCAAAAAATAAACACAATGTAATCATAAACTAGTGAAAACTACAAGGTCTTCCTGCTTTTGTCCAAATAACTCAGTAACTCAATGCAATCTTGTTTTTCATCAAATAGAAATGTTTTAAACCAATCTGAATAATTAACTGACTGTATTAATTAGGAAGGAGTGCTTGACCTGAAATCTCTTTATGACTGGTTTAAACTAGAGATCAACCGATACAGTGTGTTAAGGCCTGTATTGATATGTAAACTACATTGACGTCAATCTAAGTGATCCCCGATATCTGCTGTCGAAATCTTAAAAAGAAACAGCCTGCATTTTGAAGTGGAAGACGAAGAAATGCTCCATATAGACCTGGTGTATCAGTAAGATCTGCTTTAACTTCACTTAGTGAAAGCAAGCTTGTTGTAAACAAATATGCACAACTGAGAGACAAACTTTCAACTTTTTGTACCCAAGGCTTCTGGAGTCTGCCTTGTCAGTTGGAAGTCAAGTAATAAATAAAACAGTAAACAGTATATTTTAAATTAACCTTTTCTTACATACTGTAACTATTGTTTTTGTTCATTTTATACCCCAAAAAATATAAAGTCAGTTGCTATCATCATGGGTAGTCAGTAGATCAGATTAGCCTTTCCACTGACTACTTTTTTTTACTCTCACTTGAGTAATTTCTTTAAAGGCTGCTTTTTACTTTTACTAAAATAAAAATATGATGATTAGTGCTACTTTATTTACACATTACTGTTACAGTAGAACATATTTTTTTGTGTGTCTGATGTTTGTTGTATATTGGACATAAGTACCTTGTAATAAAAAAAACTATACATTACATCTAATTTTATATTAAGTGTATTAATTTTGAGCTCTGTATAATATTAAATTTTAATAAAACACAGTGACATGTTATAAAAAAAAAACACTTTTTAATATGCAGAAGTAGAACTACCATGGGAATTAGCACTTTTATTACACCAGCTTCATTTGTGTTAGGAAATAAATGTATTTGAAACATTTTGGACACTTTTGGCACGTCTGTGCCAAAATCTAAACTGATTCAGTCCAAATTGTATGTAGTCATTGTCAAGATGTGGTTCTATACATTCGGATCATCCAGAAGTTCAAAGGGGTTTTCATGGTGTTTTGTAGTTTTTACTTTTGAAAACAACTTGGTAAGGCTTGAGAACTTACCAAGTTATGAAAACTTTGATTTCTTTGCTCTGTTCGATCTCCTATAGATCATACATTATGACACTTACAATAGTGGTTCCACTTAAAAAAATATTATTTAATAACTTTGTGTCATAAAAAAATCTATTTTTTAACATTTCCACCTAATTAACTTAGGAGATACACTTAATTTAATTAGATATGTAATTTCTGGTGGATATTTGATCCTATAACACTGTGGGATTAAGGGGTTAACAATTCTAACTAAATATAATAACAAATGGAGGAAGCAGCTACACACGAGCTGGAAAGTTTAATAAATATGAAAAAAAATCCCCCAAAAAAATTTA
>JAUZNJ010084475.1:0-23436 GCA_034780135.1 Jordanella pulchra
TAAACTGTTAAACTTTTTCCCGTTGTCCCGTGTGGTGTTCTGCATGTGGGTTAGAGCCCTTAAGCCCACCATGACAGGCAGGATGCACAGTTGCTACGTGGTAGGTCTATTGCAATTATTTTGGTAACGTGATTTTGTATTTAAGCTACATATTAAAAAAAGAAAACCACTTAAACGATCAGTGTTCTTCCATTCCTTGTTCAAAAGTTGTGTAGAGAACACTAATATTAATTCTTACACGGTTTTCAAGTTGTTGCTGTAAAACTGCATTGAGTATCACATTCTCTGTTTCATACAACGTGTTCTGTAATAAGAAGAGAGGAGAAAAGGCATGCAGCCAGCATACCCGACCCAATGTAATTAAAGCTATGTTGTGACTGGATCCACACAGAGAAGTCTGTGGGAGGCCGGATCCACACACACACACACACACACACACACACCCACACACACACACACACACACACACACACTGTCCCCAGTTTCACTGCTTGACTTTACTTCTGATCTCTTATTTTCATTAGCCCATGGTCATATTTTAAATCCCTTATCTCAACATTGTAAATGTTTCTTTAAGATTGTTTCATTCCAGTTTGACAGAGGGGCTATTCTGAATGCATGCGATGTTTATACAAGCACCGTCTGTGAGTACACTCTTGACTCTGTTCTAGAGTGGTTTGTAGAAAGCAGCTTGAGTTAAGAAGAATCCCTAAACAGAAACACGGTCGGCTCAGCTTATTGCAATTTAGACATCTAAACCAGAGTCCACTTTAAGTTCTCTAATGAATACATAATTTGAATATTTTTGCAGACATAACTGTATAAGCAAGCAGCCTAAAGAATGCAAGAGAAAATTGTTTGAGTGCTCGAGCAAAGCAGCAGAAACCAGAGAGCAAAACATCCAAATGTTCTGTCACTGGTGACTGATGTTTTGCTGTGTCTATACACAAACTAATGGCTGATCACGAAATCCTGCAGAGTGTGGCAAACAAATTCATCATAACGGCTAATAAAAAAATAAGATTTCTAAAGCATTTCTGCTTCCAAGTCATTTGTTTTGAAGTTTTATCTCAATTTATCAACAGGAACATTCTTCCTATGTTGACAATTCTCCCGAAAAGAACTAACAATCATTATTAAGATATCTGCATCTTTAATACAATGTCATTGATGTTGTTTTTACCGTAAGCTTCACTTTTGGAATAAAACATTACATGTTAATAACAAATTTGACATAGATTAAATTACAGAAACAATCAACCAAAAAAATGTTATGCATAGAAATGAAATATAAAATGAAAAAGGACAGTAATGACTGTGTTTCCCGATACAGGAATCTGACTGAATGCCAATTTATGAAGAAACAGGGAAAATGGGGCATTTAAATCTATGGTTTGATTATATGTTACAATTGACTGCCATACCTAGCTGCACTCATTAAAATCTTGGATACGTTGAGCTCATTTATATCACATTTGGCTTCAAACATCAACCTCCCATCTACTAATTGACGCATGCGTGTAACACAGTCATGCAAAATTCATCTAATCCCTTCCACCCTCTCCAAACTCTCTCAGCAGGGTTGCTCAAAGGCAGGTCAGAGCTCCATGCTTTCTCAGCTGCTGTCTGGTGTCCCGCAGCTGTCAGCACCTTCAGCATAACACACACTGTATCCAGGAAAAATAAGGCCCCTCCACTTGTTCCAAGGGCCCTCTGTCACGTGAAAAGCACGCACGCACCAACACTCACACCCGGGCAGTCTCCAGGGTCAAATGTTTCTATATCACGCTCTAATGGCTTGAACCTGAACATAGAAGATGAGATGGGGGGGATTTGTCTCGACCACAGATGGTGACCTGATATTTATGAAGTCTCAATCTGAGGCTTCAATTAAAGTTGAATTCCCCTCTGAGGAATATCTGACTTAATCAAAGCACATGGGTGACCAGAGCAGTGCAGAAAAAAAAAGAAAAGGAAAAAAAGACATTTTTGTTGTAGCTTTTTTATTGTTTTTGTTAAATTTGTGTGCCAATAGGATACAGAAACATTGGTGTGCGCCCTGGACATGAATGCCCGTCACATATCTCTCAGAATTGAATATCTGCTAATTTTATTTTAAACAGAGTAATGGGCAAAGTTTAGACTTGGTCCAAGAGTCAGAGCTCAGAGACTACGTCACAGCACCGGTTACAAGGCTTGCTTATGTGCGCGTCGTCATCTGACTGAGATTGGCATGATTAGTATTCTGCTCCATATGCGTCTTTTGTTAGGCCACCGGTGGAGCAGACACATGCAGGGAGGAAGGAGATGTGGTGACAAGACACTCTTTAATAATGGCTTTGTTTTATGATGGCGCATTGATTAAGAAACCGCAGCGACAAAATTGAATCAAATCAGCAAAAGGCGCAAAAAACTTACCACCTAATAACCTGAGATGGAGGTAACATAAAGAAGGAATTTAACCTGTAGAACTGGATTGATAATTTGTAATTATTACGTCTTTAATCAGTGTTTTCAACATTAATGCTTTAACTTTAACAGCTTTTACAAATGCATGCACTCTATGCATTTAGATTCTAAATGTATGATCTAAATTACAATGCAAACAATATTTCTGCAAAATCAGCAGCTCAAGAGACAACAGGCTCATATAAGGGACCTCTGCTAGGCCCCCCTTAGCAATAGAATTTGTGTAACTTTCTTGTTTGTTCTCTGTACGCTAAAGGAAAACTAAAGGCAAAACATTCAACTGAAATCTTCCAAAAAATCTGTTTTGAAAGGATGAATGCAAACTAACAATTACTAAGATATTCCAGGGTTAAGAAGTTCAGTGTGCAAGCAATTTAGAATTTAGCATTAGTGCTATTGCTAACCTAGTTAAAGCTGGATATGTGCTAAAATTCTTTTACAAACACAGACACTTCCTCAATAACATGTCTTAACAGGTCGTGATTTTTTATAAATTGCTTAGTACTGTGAAAAAATATCATTGTGATG
The DNA here is from genome assembly GCA_034780135.1 of Jordanella pulchra. Classification (NCBI taxonomy): domain Eukaryota; kingdom Metazoa; phylum Chordata; class Actinopteri; order Cyprinodontiformes; family Cyprinodontidae; genus Jordanella; species Jordanella pulchra. Next base: position 2,998 of record JAUZNJ010084475.1, read on the forward strand.
TCCATGTCAGGTGACTGTTTGAATGAGCTGTTGCAGGAACTGATCTGTTGGCGAGAGTGCAGGAGAAGCTAATTGGAAACACCAGTATTGGTCCTTCATGCTTATAAAAAGACTGAGTTGCTGTTCAGTACAAGAGGGGTTTGTGCTTATTTCTCACTTCTCTGTCTTTTGTCATGGTTATTTTTTCAGGTTGATTTGGTTTATTTTAGTCCAGTTTGCTTAGTTTAACAGTCAGTATTTACGTTCAACAGTTTCACCCATTGCTTTGACATGAATGCCAGATTATTTTATGTTTAGTTTGTTCTTATGTGTAAACTTAAATGTTTTAGATTGTCTAAACCATTTTAATATCAGACACAGAGCAAATACAAATGGGTGATTCTGAATGGCAATTTTATTTATCAAGATATAAAGAAAAAAATTGGTCCAATGTTAAAAACTAAATTGTCTTTTAATGAATTCATGATGAATAATCACATGCTAGATTATTAACTTACTTGCATGATCAAGCGATCATTAAAATATAAATATTTTTGGTGACATGAAGTTGGATAAAGGACCTCAAAGGCAAGACATCATGCCCCTATAAAATTAAATGTAAAAATAGATGAAAAATAAAGTTTCTGTCATCTATGTATCTGGAAAAGGATACAAGCCATTTGCAAGACTTGGACAACGGGAAAATATAGTGAGAGCCATTATTGAATAACGGATAAAACATATAAGCTGATCAAAATTACTCCAAGGGTTTATTAACCACTCATCCAGAAGGTCATGACAGAATCCAGAACATCTGAAGACCTACAATCTTAAATGTCTTCATTTGAGGTCAGTGTTCCTGATCAAACAAGGAGGCAAAGGCTTGTATAGGAATGTCCAAGGCCATGGTCACTGCTGGCCAAAGACAATTCAAAGGCTAATTTTACACTTTCAAAAAGAAAAACACACAAAAACCATCTTAACAATTCTGAAGATTTTGGAGAAATACTCTGTGTGTTGCTGAGAGAAAGGATTAACCTTTCTGGAAGGTGTGCATCCCAGTACACCTGGTATTAAACATAAACAGCATTTTAGAAACAGAACACAGGCTCTTTCCGAATACATCAAATCGTAGCTCCTAACTCCTGTTCTTAGCTTCTCTCCCTTCATATTTCACAGTGGGAACAGTAAGAACACTATCCTAGGGAGGAAAGCAACTGTAGACTGCAGTGCTGAATCTGGACAGCCTTCAGCATTATGGATTAGCGACAGGCACTTAAATGAATAATGTTAGTTACATTGGGAATAGATAAAAAGAAAAGTTACACAAATGCGGCGAACAGCTAAAACAATGCATTTACTTTGCTCGTCCTACTTCCTCCCTTACTGCCAGCACTATTCGGAAAGCACCTATCTTGGCAACTTCTAATCCACTTTCCCCTTTGACTTACGTGATAAACAGTTGTAAAGGAGAATTACCCTCCAGCAGATTATAACCTTAAGCTCAGGCATACTTGGGTTATGCATGAGGCCATTTTTACAAAGCATACCAACATGTTCACCTTTGCACGGTTTGAAATTTCCCATTCAAAGTCTAGACTTGACTAGTTGGGGTTCAATAATATTTCTTAAGGTTTAGGTTGAGGTCCCTCCACTCTCTATATGACTACAAAAAATCTTTTAAAATAAAAATAATCTTTTTAAACAACTTTTTGTACTTGGTATAATTATTTTTTTAGATTAAAAATGGTTTACTCATAACATTTAAGTTTGACAAAGATGGTAAAACATAGAAACATCTGTAAGAGGCAAATACTTTCTTACCAAAGCTTTTCTTTTGTTTGTTTCTCTTTCTGCCTGGCTTAATGTTGCTACAGTGCCTTTGCCAAAGGCAAAGCAGTTTTTCTAAGCTGTGTCTTGTGATCAGCCACTCTAAAACCATAGTTCTAGGATTTCTATCGAGTCTGGATTTTTTTTGTTTTGTTTTTTGTCCCTGATCCCTTTGAAGTTTATTCGTAGAAAAATGGCAATTGCTGCTCTGCAGATGACTGCCAGATTGACTTGCCTTAGAACCTAATAAACCATGCTCCATCAACCCCTATTATATTGTATTGATGACATGACGCTTGGATAGCTATGCATTTTCAAAGTTTTAAATAAAAGGACAGCCGAGGTTGTTTCACATAGGCCAATATGAACCTTACACAACCCAGTTACAAATACTGGTTGCCTGGAGCCGTGCATCAAACATAATACAACAAACCTGGAGTTTATTACGGACTTTTTTTTATATCTGATAAATGTATGAGCTTTACTTTTCAGAGAAGTTTCTTCCAGTTACATAAGGCAAATGACAAAACTTCAGGGGATTCTCTCGAGGCATGACCTGGAGAAAAATAGCACATGCTTATCTCAGGTTATCTGAACAACTGCAATGCACTTCACGCTAGGTTTGATCAGGCTTCAGCTTGTTCAAAATGCTGCTGCCTGTCTTCTTCCCTATCTTTGTCCACATCTTTCCAATTCTGTCCTCTCCTTTTGCACTGTGGAGTAAATTAGAAAATCCTGATGTTGGCTTATAAATGTCTAAACGGTCTTGTTCTTTTATAACTCCCTGATTTGCTCCAGACTTGCCTTTCTTCCAGACTCTTAGATGAGCCAACCAGATGCTTTCAGTTTTCCCCAAAACTAGACAGAAACTTTGAGGAGATCAAGCGTTTCTGTTGTGGCTCCTAAACTTTGAAAGCTTTAATTATTGAATATGCATCTTTGAATCCTGTCCCTTTAAGAAACAAGTCTTTTTCCAATGGACTAAGGCATATTGTGAATTGAGATGCTCCTATAAATGGCTCTATTTTTTATGAATGTTGTGTTGTCATTATTTTCTTTTACAATTATATCACTCCTAATAAACCTTATTTTTCAAATTTAGTTCATAAATACTTTATAAATACATTGGATTAGACACCATCTACTATGTCTGACATCCAGTGCTAGAGTACAACTGAAGATTTGCCATTTAGTAATTGCATTACCCTCTAAAGGTTATAATTTTGCAACTTATTTTTATGAATCCAAAGCTTATTTTCTATTTTTATACATGAATGCCAACCAACTGTATTTGTTAACTGACTTTACCTGTATCTCATCACAAATTCTACTTAGAAGTTGGTAAGCTTGACAAATGACAGATTTTTCTGCTGGACCAGTGCATCAAGTGCATTTTGGTTTGATGTGTTTATTCCTTAATATTAATTTCACATTTCTACTTGAATGCACTCTTAGGTATATTAGATCAGTTATATTCTACATAGCAGCAGCAAAAGGTCTGAGCTCTATATGACTGAACAGCATGGCTCTTCTTAAAATCTGGCAGCGATAAAACACAAGCAAGTCGTTTCGGGATGACCAGGTTTCATTATCAAAGATCTTCAGGGATCATTTAGAGCCAAGCCGTTAAAAGCTTTGTAATAAGGTCAACGCATTCCATTAGGATGACTTTCAAATCTTTAAGACGTTTCCTGCAGAGCAGCAGCTTTACAGACTTATAAGGAGTAATTTAGCTAGCCCCACCATACACACCTCCAGTACTGCATTTTTTTATTTCATGATTAGTAAATATCCACAGACACAAACCAATGGGAAAATGTAAAGCTGTGAATATGATAATTATCATAGTTATCTTTGGCTTTAGTTTTTCATCCCATGGTTTAAGTGTAATTGGATTTAAACAGCAGATAAAACACATATAACCTTTTCAAGCTTATATAAATTGTGGAAATCTGTCAAAAGTTTGTTTGCCTTCAGTCTTTAACACCAGCTAATAGGTTTGATTCTCCCCCAACTTCTAAAATCCTTGACATACATTCTTAACCAAATAAGCAGTTCTTTTTTATAGAAGTATTTAATTTATCTACTCATACAAACGAAATATGGCAAAGTTTTAGTTTTTTTTTGGGGGGGGGGGGATACACCCGTCAAAACTGTATCTTTAAGACAGCAGAGAAGCTGTTTTGGTGGTGAATGAAATCTCCTGTTTGTTCGTATTGAAACCATTATGTGTCTATATTAACCCAGTTTTCTACTCTTGTAATCCTGTTATTGTCTTTTAGAGACACAGCATATAGGCGCAACTTTACAAATGCTTTGCGTCAAAAAGTATAAATTCTAAAGACAGTTATTTATTAAGCCTTTTTAGCAGTTTGCGAGCTTAGACGTGAATTTCGTTATTATTTTGATATTCAGAAAACACAAATAAGGGCTTGTTAAGGGGTGAGACCTACAAAACTCTTCAACGAGGGAACAAAGGGCCATTAAATAGAGGGTCTATGCCACAAGCGGCGGCTGCTCCTCCCCCTGATTTCGCTACCCACAGGCATAAATCTCAACCCAAAGCACAGAAACGCATTACAGCCTTTCATACAGAGAGCCTATTTATCACGTTGGGTAACTTTTTTGCAGTTAGAGGTCATCTCAGCACAAAAGGCTCTGGCCCAAACGCAGAGTCCATCCAACGGTCAAACAGATCACAATGGAGATTCTCTGCAGGCTTTCAGATATTTAAAAGTGTATAAGGACTACAAATGACATGACTAAAGACGGATGAGTTGATGCTGTTATAGACGTAGGAAATATAACCATGCAGTTAAAAAGAGGACAGTTAGAAAGTTCTTACCAACTGACGCCTAAGCGTCAGGTTTTCCTGGCCCCAGCTGCTGAAGCATTCCAGATCTACTCTTGAGCCATCCTGGGCCAGAGACTCTCCCAGAGCCAGGGCTCCCAGCACCAGACACTCCTGCCTCTGTCTGCGGAGCTCCAGCTCACACAGCCCAGCCAGACTGGCCTCCAAGCGGTCCTTGGTCCGACTGCGCTCAACGGTTGCTGGGAAAGAGAGCGCACGCTGCATCTCCACCAAAATAAAGTCTGCTGTTAACAAGCAAAATTAATTTAGAAATAAATGAATTTAATTTAATTTCTGCTGTTTTCTGATGTTCGGTTGTTTCAGATTTAGGAGAGCAAAAGCAAACTACAGAGGATCAAACTCCATCCCATTCCTCATGATAGCGCGGCTCTCCTGGAGCAGCGGCATGGTTTCTCTGTCCTTCTAAGCGCTGCACATTTTTTTGGCTTGCAGCTGTCAAACGCATCCATGGAGCCCCGCCCTCCGCGGAGCGGCCACGGAGGGAAATTGAGGGGAGTCACCCCACCGCCTCCCCCCACTTTCCCGACCCTTTTTTTAAAATCAGTTTTTGCAGTCATTGGATCCAGGAGGCTGGGCTGAGGTGCTGAGCTCCAAAGTGTCCCATCCCCCTTGATTCCTTACAGTGACGCGTCGACCTCACCCATCCTACGACAGACAAATGGACTTTCAAGGGGGATGGTATATTTCCAGGGTTAAAACACGGAGATCTGGAAATATTTCATGAGCTGCAAAGGGGTTAATTTAAACAACAACAAATAAAAACAAAAAAGACACAGACAAATACATGGCGAGATGCGTCAAGTAGTGTCAAGAGATAAACCGTTTTGACAGATTTGTGTTAATGCGTAATATTGTTTAAATTATTCAGATCCAATTATGATTGTGATGGGATTAAAGTTATTTTTCTAACCCATTCTCTTTTGTATTGTTCCACATTTTCTAAGAAAATGTGAACACATTCAGGTTTCAATAAAAAAAAGCAGATTTTTAAGAAAAGCCAGGATGTCTTGATGTTCATCTGGCTAAAAACACCACATTCATAATTCATAGCTCGATAAAAATCCTGAAAATACAATCATATAAAATAGATTTGGTATTTGAAATTGTCTGATTTGGAAGTAACTATGGTGTCACGATCTTTGAGATGTTGGAGTTGTGTTTTGGTTTATTTGGGAACATTAACAATTTTCTCCTGTTTCAGTTTATCTTCAGTTACTTGTCATACCTCTCAGTTTTACCCGGTTTCTGACAAACCCCTTCCTCCTTTTTACTAATTGTCTCTTACTATTTTCTCTGGTCTAGTGGCCCTTATTTTATTAGTTTTGAAAGTGGGCACTTGTGATGGCTACATCAAGGATGTGTACTGCAGTGACACACCACTTTTTAACTCTTTTGAATTAGCTGTGAAACTTTTTTACTTAGCTTATTATTTTTTTTACTTACCTTTTTTAACTTTATTAACAGTAGGTGACATATCAAACACAATAGGCAGCATTAGATTACTGGTGTTTTCTGTGCAGCTTCAAGACAGAGGTGAACCTTGCAGACTTTGCAGGCCACATTTGATCTCCTGCTTTTGCCTTCATTGCTGAATAAACAAGGACTAGAAAGGGTTAACCTTTAACAGTCGGCCTCAGCTAAAAACCTATTGGTGTGTTGATTCCTTCCCGATCTTTGAGGATGAGGTTGTTCGTGGAGCACTGCTGTGTTAGATTATGGACTTTCTTATCTGTAGAGTCTCGCCAAAGTGATGTGGTTACCAAACTTTATGATCATGTTCGTGTTGTGGATGGCCAAGCAGTCTTGTATGAGAAGAGAGCAGGGCCGAGAATACAACCCTGTGGTGTGCCAATGTTGAAGATGAGTGGGGCAGATGTAAGTTTCCCTACTTAACCTGGGACGCTTACTGGTTAGGAAGTCACTGATCCAGGAGCAAAGAGCTGTTGATAAACCTGGGTTATGCTGCTTCAGTCAAGCATGTCAGGAAGGATAGTGTTAAAGACTGAGCTGAAGTCCACAAAAAGCTTCCTAGCGTAGGTGTTGGAATGCTGATGAGTCGGTGTTAATGAGAGCATCCTCCATAGAGCTACTGTATCCTCCCCGAAGGCAAACTGCCATTTCCCTCTGTAGCCTAGTTTAGCCGTTATCATTAAAATGTATCTTTTGAACATGCCCCTGCTGATGTCTTCAGTACTTCTTTGTCATAATATGACACAAACAAGAGTATTCGAACAAATTTGTCCATGACCAGTTATATGATGCAGTATAAATTATAGACTCTGTTCACATATCCTAGAACAGATTTTTGTAGAAGAGCAAAATCAAAATAACAGGACAACTCCATAATTATTTAATTTTATGATTAATCAAAGTAAAACGTTCTAGAGGCAGAACCTTTTTCCTTAGATATAATTAACTAGACCATGAGAGAAATATATTTTCCAAATTCTCATTGATTTATATCTAAAGAAAAGAAAAAAAATAACTGTTGTTAAGAACAGCTGAATGTTGAGCATTACTCATCTTTAGAAATCAGGTTAAAACTATTAGCATTTTAGTCAACAGCTTATCAGAACATTATATTTGCTGTCTTAACCTATTAAACCCACATTAAATAAAATATGGTGACTTTCCTGTATAATTTTTTTTTGACAATGTTTTGCTGTCAGGAAAAAAACATAGGAGAAACTGCAGATTTGCATTACTGGTGATTTCAATGAAACACACTAACAACACTAATATGCAGAATGTAATTGATATTTAAGGACTGAAAGTGCATTATTTTACTGCATTTATATAATTTAATATAAAAAAAATCAGTCATTAGATTAGTAAATGCATTCTGATTAGGCTCTTTTGTCAGATATTAGTCTGATGTGATATTTCAATTTTAAATGTTGTGCTTTCATTGACTAAATGGAAATCTTTATCATTAATGAGGCCTGAAAAAAACAGTCTCTATACAATTAATCCCTATAAGTGTGTTTCACTTTGAGTTACAGAAAGAAAAAGAACTACTCAAAGACACTTTAAATGATTAAATTATATGACTATGTCTATCTCTGTAAATTAGAAAATCTCAAGTGGCTCTACAATTTTGGGCTTCAACAGCGCAGTATTTACAGTAGATATTAATAATCTATATAACAGCATTGCAAGTAACAAGTCTACTGTCACTGACTGGGAAAAGTTATAAAAGCTTCAATTCCCAAAATAGCATAGCTTTCAGAAAAACATGAATTAACAATTAGATTTTATTCTACAGCATAGGGACATATGAATATTTTATACTGATATGTCATGCAATCCTTTTTAACTCTTTCTCTGTAGAGTCTCAACGCACACTTTACCTTATTGGAGAATCTGAGGTTTCCTTTTAAATGTCCTATTAAATTAAGGTCTCTGTAAATGATAATAAGAGGAAGAGCTCAAAAGTTTGTTTGGATGTTTAAAAATTTTTATTCATACTTCCAGTCTCTACTTCACATGAACCAGAAAGTCACTTCTGTCTTCGGTTTCTATGAGGCAAAGTCATCAGCAAGTCAAAACCCACGCGCAGCGCAGGCCTGATTCTTTTGTCAGTGCGATTGTGTCCACACCGCAGAAATACACAACATATACTTACAGTATATTCATCTTGTGTATAAATCTCACTAAAAGTATAGAGATGAAAATATATCCTAAAATAAAAAAACAAAAACAAACAAACTAAAAGACAATAAGACAGTAGAATTGCTTAAAAAAATACAGCAGAGCATGTTTTCTCAAGACACACTTGAAGAAGAGCGTTTTCCAGGAGTGTAGATCAGTGGTCGTTTTTTTTAAAGAGGTCAAACCACACAATCTGTTAGTTATATGTGATGAAATCTAAAAAGAAAACAAAGAAACAAACAAATAAAAAAAACAACTCTGGCCACTTATGTTACACAGCAGCAAGAGCAACCTTACAATCATTCATTTGACACAGGTTAACTGTGCGAGTGCAAGCTAGAAAAGAGAGACTGAAAGCAAACTGGGATTGATTGTTGCTTGGATTTGTGCAAGTCAAATTTTGCATAACTGTGGACATGTTACAAATACATCCTTATAGCTCTTTATATCCAAATCAAGCTCTTAGATTAGGCATGGACCGGTTACTTATATTAAAGTGTACCATGGTTTTAAAAATGTACTGTTTCAAGAGCTGAATCTCTCCGTCACACTTTTACTACAGTTTAAAATCATCTTTTAAAGAGATGTCAAGAACAATTGAATGCTTTTAATTGTCTGCATCTAACAAAAATGTTTTAAAAACTACAATCCACAGGCTACATGTGACATTTTGGTTAAACATCTGACCGCAGCTCCTACTGCAGGTAGCTCTACTATCTTACCAATTAAAACAACTGATTCATAATACATTTCTATTGATGTGTTTTTCTATTAACACAACAGCAAAAAAGTTTTAATTTCAGGCAACAAGCTTGTTTAATTCAAAACATGCCACTAAATTTAGCACTTTCATTCTGTATTTTTGCTAGTCTAAAATAAATAAAGTTAACATTATTACAACTGTAATAATATTATCCATTACAGTTTAGCAGCAGTAAAATGTTTTTTTTCCATTTCACTTTAAATAAAAGAAATGAAATCATATCGATCTCTTTTCACTCGTTTGAGTAAATACCATGCTGCTGTAAAACTCAGATATCAGATATGAAATCATGTATGTTAACCGGGCCCATGCCTATCTGACAATATTCAACATTTTAGACGAAAAACACCAGCTTGAGTAAAAGGAAAATTTTAAAAGCATACCTTTAAAGCATTGCAGTCATATTTTCGTAGAGAAAAATATGCTATTCTTTCATCATTACTTACATGAAGCACAGCTTCTCTGTAATCACGATTTTAAAAGTGAAACCTAAGATACATCATTTTACACATTCAGACTTATATATTTCTCTCTCTTATCATTACTCTCTTGTCTTTTTTTAAGATACAGTAAACACACCAGATATCCAACCTGGAAACTTCTCCCCTAGTTTCACCATAACACAGTACAGAATTCAGAATTCACCTTTTCCTGTCTTACTGTGAAAACAGAGATGAAATCAAAAATTTTACTCAGGATGTGTCAAGGATAGATCCCAGTTTCAAACACTGCGAAGGATTTTGGAAGATGTAAATCTCCACTGTGGCATTTCCTATACATTCAATCTCAAAACCAAACCATTATATTCTTTCATTCTCGAACCGAAAAGGCCTTAAAGTGCTTCACTAGGTCACAATGATTTTTTTCGTTCTTTATTCCTGGAAGTGCTGTACTGGGATCACTTTTAAGAAACTCTCAAAAGAGGCTATTCAATGCCTCTCATTCATATATATATATATCTATATAGATATATATATATGAAGATAAAACGATGTGAGAAAGTGGAATGGTGCATCTAATCTTTACTTTTGGTTCAGTTGTTTGTGTTTCATGCTTCATGCTTCACCCAAGACAGAAAATTGAAATGGATAAATTACAATAATCTGGATTTAAAGGGATAGTTTCACAATTTTTTAGAAATATTTTTAATACTTCATGTACTGTTTTTTTTATCAGTTAGAACTTAACTCAGGAGATGTCAAGGTTTCTATTGTTTCTCTTGTTTATTATTCTCTAAATAACTTTTAGAACACAGAATTGGTGCAATTCATCACCAGCTTTTGTCAGAATGTCATAAGGTCTATGTTTAGCCAAGAGAGATCAAGCTAACGGAGTGGTAACATCACCAAATGAGTTACCTACAGAAGTCAAGTCAAAAACTTCTTCACTCAATTGTGACTTTCTTGAAATACTTGAAATAATGTCTTCAGTTTTACAATCAATCACTTTATGAAAGCAGAGATTCATTTTTTTCTTCAGATCTGGATAGACCACTTTAGAACAAACCTTTTCCTACTGTAAACTGCACCAATGCGGGATACAAATGAAAGGCGGCACCAAAAATATGTAAGCTTTAAAAAAAAGAAAAGGCAGTCCGGCTGCAGAGAGCCAGAAAAAAAGGAGTAAAAGTAAGAGACATATGAGTGTGGAATGGTAAAAATGTCACACTTTCCAGCACACGTGTGTAAGCACGCACACGGAACCCACTCTCTCTCTCATTCTCTCAAGCAAACACACTCACACACACACACACACACACACACACAGAAGAGCGCGAATATAATCGCGCAAATGCAGAGTCATAATTGCACACTGGACATGTCACAGACATATCTGGCATGCATTTCGTAGAAGAAAACACTTTTCATTAGAAACTCTTTAACTCGTCTCTAGCTCTGAGAATTTCTGTATGTACATAAATTAACAATAAATATATCTCATGTATTTATATATGCTTATATTGAAATATATATAATAAATAATGAAATATTCTTATATATTTCAAATATATTCATAGAATCCTTTGCAACATCTGTAAAGAGATTTGAAACATCTGTAAAGAGATTTCATCACAGTTTAGTAATAAAACATATAAGATCTCCCTACTGGCCTGGCTGCAGAGTCCCCAATTTAAATGTTAATAAGATGTATTAAACATCTGACCAAGTCCTAATAGGCTAATACATTCCACTTCATCAGGAGGAAGAGATATAATTCAAAGTTTTAGTTAATAACCATCTGACTGGTTATGCTGATAAGATAAAGTGGAGTCTTAGTAATCCACAGATGAACATTTGGACATGTTGGTCTGACAGGGAGCCAGCCCTGACAGGATCCATATAGGTCAGGTTTAAACAAGGCAACAGGGAGAGACCAGTAAAGCTGGTCTACCGGTTATAACACCGGTTCTGTTTTGTTGAATCTGCGCTGGGATCAGCTGGGGGGTTCGTTAAAGGGACGCTACAGCATGGACTCCGAAGGGACGATTTATTTTTGGAACAGTCAAGAGAGCTTAGGACTCTGGATCTCTCTTTTTCTATTCTTTTTTTCTGACATACATAGACTGGAACTGGACCATATTAACACTGACTGAGGACTATGGTTGTCTACATGCATGCAGTAGTTCCTTCTTTATCTCGGAGACTCTCCGGTTGACATGGCTTACAGTAGGATGCGCTTCAAAATAAAAAAGAGGAGAATAGAAGAGTTTCCCTACTGGTGTTAAGAGTGAGAAAGTCTTGTTTCTTCTTACGGTGCTTCAGAGATATCGGGGATACCTCCAGTGCTCCCCTCTCTGGGGCACTTTAACTTCCGTGCTTGGGAAACCACTACCATCCCTTCCTTTGTGACTTTGGACCCGCTCACTGTTGGTCCCGCCTCCCTCCCTGCCCCTGTCCTGCTGCTGCTGCCTTCATACCACTTGACAAACAAAACAGGTCCTTATATTGCACGGCATGCCCTCATGGCCTTGTGGTGGTGCGTCAGTGATAGCGACTTTTCTTCTCCTCGGTCTCAGAGCTGTAGTCTCTTAAACCGATGCCTCGCTGGAGGTTTAACAAAGAGTCTTTCATCTAAAGATGAAATCATGAAGAAAAACAAAACACCAAAGCATTAAAGACAGGAAAAAATATTATGAACTCCAAACGTTAATACAAGATAGTCAAACAAGCCTACAGCACTTGAACACATCTGAAACTTGTAGATATTATTCAGTGATCTTTAAGGGTGTTTAATATTTAATATTTTATTTTGGAGAGGCACCCTTCTAAAGGGTTATGGTAAACTGTTCATTGTTTACTTGTTCAACTCATTTTTTGTAATGCTTAGGGCTTAACTCCCACCCCTGACAGCTAAACATAACTATAACGTTGGTGGATGAAAAGCCTAAATCTAAGAACACTGGATTTTATATAACTTCATTAAATTTAATAAGTGGAAAACATCACAAGTTGTTGCTCTGTTATTCAGAAGTTTTATGGTTTTAAAAAGATGTTGGAAGGGGTATAATAATATAAATATTTATCCCAGAGTATATTTCAGATATAGTGACATGTTTTAACCCTTGTAAATGTAAAATGCAGCATTGAATCAACATATCATTATTTCAATCAGCGGCACATGAAAAAAACGGATGTTTTAGCTTTTTAATTTTTATACAAGGTATATATGGCTTCAGAACTGCTCTTCTTTATATATGTATTGTTTGTTTAAAGTATGCCTAATGAGTTACAATAGACGTATTCTGCATATTCTGAGCTGCAGGATCTAGAAGGTGAATTCTCTACTTTAAGGGGTGGAGAAGTAATAACAGACCTCCTGTCTCATATTCCTTCACCAAACACAGGTCCACAGAGACTTGATGTTTGGTGAAGGGGCCGTTTAACCCTTCAGCTTCAGTTGTGTCAAATTACAGCAGGGCCAAGCCTCGGACATTTCTCACAGCCTGTGAAACCCCCTCTTTGTGTTGCACTACCTGATCCAGCAGCACTACTGACGACTTTATGATGTCTCTCCACTTCTGCAGTTCGGCGTCGTGGTAACGCTGCTGCGCCTCTAGGAGCTGAGCCCACTCCATTTGGGTCTGAGGCAGCTTACTGAGAAACACACACACACACACACACACACAGGCAACATGAGGGTGAAGCTGCTGAAGCATGATTTCCATTTGGAGCAACTGCCAATAAACAGTTCGGTAAATTGTTTCAGTAAGCCCAAAGCTATTCGGGGGTAATTTTAGACACAGAGTTTTCCTGTCACATGAACAGCCATATGGATATAGTTTAGTCTGTATGTCTGAGAGTGTGTGTGTTTGAGATTAAATTTGCGGCAGCCGCTGGTGCAAATAACAACAGCAGAACTCTGTTCAGGCTTTCCACCGATTGGGTTTTCTGTCTCCCCCTTAAATCCATTAATCATTGTGAACTGCTTCCACAAAAGACTCCTGTACAGATAACAAGCATGTGCTGAGGATGAATTACTGCCTGTGTACCTCTCCTGAAGCCGCAGACTTTGCCATGTTGTTAAGGACTGTGCAGAGTACTCGAGCATCCAAAGCTTGTAGAAGAGCATCATGTTGAGGAACACCAGGAGGACCAAGCTGGATAAAGGCAGGAACAGGAGGGAGAAGCATTTAGCATTGAGGTCTCTGTGTTCAACTTCAGTGCATCACAGCAGAGCTGAACTAATGATCAAAACTCTATGAAGACGTAGGATTTTATAGTTCTGTGTAAAAAATCTCATATCATTTCTTAGTATCTTCCTTCCATAGAGAAACCTGAGGCTAAGGAACTATTGATTAAAATCTCTTAACATCGTTGGAAGATCTGGCTCCCTACATGTCTTCCAGGATTCGTTTTATTATTTAAACAAACGTGTGTCTCAAAATTATTTATTCTGATATTTTTAAATAATTACTAAATTATTTGAAATTTCTAACATTAATCTTTGGTTAACTTAGACCAAAAATATCAATTTTATCACTAATTATCCAGACCATCTCTGTTATAACTTGGTCTATCACTGGAGGTTAAAGAGAGAGCTCGCTGAAAAAATGTTTAGTAGTATAATCAGACTTTAACTAAAGGGGAAAAAAAGCTCAAAATAGATGAGTTCTGCTGGTCTTGGATTTATTACATGACCAGATGCTCTTTTATGCTAGATTCTAAACCAACTTCTTACATATTTTAGTAATTTAAGAGAATTTTGATGGTTTTGGTGGTAGATAAAATACTTCTGAATTAATAACCGTCTTCTGTTGAATTCACTGATCAGACATTTAGGATCGTTATCATATAATCAAAAGGAAAATGTCTTTGCAAATATTCTGACAAGACTTCATATACATTAATCTAAATGGTCCATCAAAGATATTTCAAATAAATTGACAGGGGATGGTTAAATGTGTGAGAAAAGCCAAATCTGGGTGTCTGTGGTCACTATAGTTGAAAGCAAAAATATACAGAAGCTAAAGTGGGATTCAAAGTTTGTGCAGATTATTTTATGCAGCCCTGGATAACAACAAAACATATACCTGAGACAGATCCTTCAGATGGCAGTGGAAGGAAGGGGAGAGAAAAGTTACACTTAGGGACATAATATTAACAGACAGTGTGTGCGGCGCCTCTACACGAATGACCTTTGTTTGGATTTATGTGTGTGTTTGGCATACACAAAGCTGATGATAAGCAGCAGTTTGGAGACACTGTACAGAGCTAGGCCTCCTGGCAGGTGATGGTGTTCTGGACTTTGGTGCCTGGTCTGCGTGGAGCCCACCACATGCTTGATCCTCTGAATCACTTCCTCATCTGTCGGCGTGGTAACAGGGCTGAGGGCCTCATCCAGGTGTTGGCTGCGCATGTGGGGAAGGGGCCTCTTCTTCCGCCTGACTGTAGCATTCTTCACCACCTTTGCCTTCGGAGACAGCTGGTGGGTCTCCATCAGCTCCTCCAGCTTAGACAGTTCCACCTCTAAACGGGGGGAAGGCAAACTTCTGTTATGTCAAGATGGGATGCAGTTTAGCAGCAAAATAAAAGCATCTGCATCCATCTTTAGGGAACAACTCCATGGGACGGTTCAGGATCGGAGCCTGTGACTGGTGCTTCAATCAAGCAAACCAGCAATTAGCCGCGCGTGGAGGCTTAACACACAACTAATTTGTCTGCAGTGACTTAACGTTTGCAGCTTGTGCCTCTGTCATCAGCACTAGCAGATATTTGTCTTGCTGCTGCTTTGTAATTATGTACTCAAGCTTATCTGCTTTGCATAAACAGTTGTAAATGTTTATCATATTCAAGATCAAAACTGTATTTTTGTGGCCTTGTAGGTTTATGAGTAGCGATGGGCTTGTCATTATCTCTACATTAAACAAGTTTTTTTTTCCCTCACGACAAATAAAGCTGAGATATTTTAGTTACATGGAGTTGGGACACTCCATGTAGGTTCAATCTTTGTCAAACTTTTCCACTGACACTTTTCTTTTAGGTTTCCTTATTTAATTAAAACTCTGGAACAAAGTAGTCCATTATTAATAGGAACTAAAATAATACATTATCTTCTAGAAGGAGCATTTAGTTATAATACTCCACAAATCTAGAATAAACTCCCATAAAGCAGCAAAAGTGCTTAAAACCCCCAGCTGTTTTAAATCAATATTAAAATGCATTTAAACCTGGTGAAAATCACATAGAGAAAAGCTGCAGTTAGAAAAGTTTTCTTGACATGAATGAAATAAGATCTTTGGCGCTCAGGCCTTGGCAAAAGACTTTAATGCTATGAATCGACATTTGCTTGGGTGAGTAAGCTAGGAAAAGGATTAGAGTAGTCTTCCCTCTGGGGCCCGGACACTGGTGGTGGAATAAGCCAGAGGGTGAATAGACTGAGAGTGAGGGAGGACATGGGGTGGAGGTGGGTGACAGTTTGCTGGTGTGCTGGAGGGAGGGGAAGCCAGGAGCTAGATGAAGGGGATCTTTAATGATGACTGGCTTTGAATGAGGTGTGATCCCGGCGTGATTGGCTGAGGCTTGAACGAGGGACACTCATCTGAGTCTTCCAGATTGAATTTTTACTCAAGTTTCATTTGTTTGGACCGGATTTTGTCTGTACTCCCTAAATTAGTCGTAAAGTTTCTAGTCTAACCTTTGTTCTATTTTCCTATTCTTTTTATTTTATTTTTTCTTTATTTAAAAAATCACTCTTTTTTTAATAAAAGTTTTATTTTAAGGTGTCATTTTTATTCCCTTTAACTTATTGTGCTGCCTTTTTGCCCTGGCAATGTACTTTTCTTTTTTTCATGTATAGCACTTCTATCTTGCCACTAAAATGTGCTGATTAAAAAATAAACTTGCCTTACCTTCTAATTGTTTAACAAATTAAACAATCTGATATGTATGGTAACAATTTATATATAGGATATTTGAGATGATTCCCCCCAAATTTAGGGCACCGACTCCCTTTAGATGCATACTAAGCAGTACTTTACCTCCAATACAAATGTGTGACAAAAGATGCTTTTCTCTCATGAAATCAAAGCAGAATTTTCAGGCTGATTCGCTAGAGAACTATCCCTGCATGTCACCCTAAATACACCATCCGCATGGTGAAACAGAGCTAAGTTTGAGATATATTGGAAGAAACCCTGACTATAAACGTCCAGACATTGGGTTGAACATTAACCTTTTAGCAGAAAAATAAAGTAAACATACATCTAGAGCTAAAGTGAATGGTTTATAGAAGAAATTTCATAAGTTAAAATGACTTATTCAAAGATCAGACTTAAATCAAACTGAGCTTGAACTATTTTAACCTGTACGACCTGATCTGTGTTCAGACTGTTTTAATCCAGCTGATTCTTCGCTAATTAAGATGTTTTACTTCATATAAATCTTTGATTTGTTTACCTGACTATTATGCAACAGAATTGTTTAAAGCAGGTTTATCTTTTTCTCTACTATCCCTGTTTTAGGTTTGATCAGTTGATGCTTAGTGAACAAATGATTAATAAAGGCTTATAAGCCTGCTGTAATTCAACCTTTACTTAAGAAACCTTCTTGTGATCCAGATGTGAAAACAAATTCTTAAACCTATTTTCTTAATTAAGGATTTTAGGCAGAAAAAAGCTAATATGTGACCAGGTTTGTAGTTTATTTTGGACAGTGAGATTCAGTTATGCTATGAAATATGAAGTGTTTTACATAAACTAAAGCCCGTGACTGAAGCACAACTAAAAACTAAAATCACAAAGCTTTACCCAGTTGGCGGAAGTTCTCTTCGAGTCCACTCCAGAAGTTTTTCTCAATGAATCCTTTGACCAGCCCCCATGGCTGCTTCCTGTACCGCAGCTCTGTTGAAACCCTGAGAGACGGAAATGCATTCGTTAGACCCAAAAACGTGAACGTATAAAAGAATAAAATGCCATGCCATAAACCCAGAAGCGCTCACCGTAACCGACACTTATTCTTAGCCACCCGTGTGAGCATGTAGCGGTTGAGCGTGTAGAAGTAATCGTGGTAGGGCACGTCATGTGTGATCACCTCGGCGTCGATGATATAGCACTCACTCTCCTGACTGGCTTTGTACAAAGTCTAAAGTAAATATCACAAATGTGTGGGTTAAATGTGTTTCCTGTGGAAAAACAGAGAATATTTGGATGGAAACTTCAGTGACGCTTGTTTTACCTGCGTCTCTGTGACTGTGGCTGTTTTTGGTGCCAAAGGGTTTGACAGAGAGATGGTGTACATGATCACCCTGGACTGGTTTCCTGCGTCCTCCTTCTTCCATGGGTGATACACGATATCTGGACGCAGAAATGAAAACTGTAATTCTGGTTCTATTCTCCATATTTAGTGTATCAAAAGAATTCAAGTTTGGGTTTCTGACCTGAGAAACGCCTCTGCTCCATGAAGTCACTCATAAACTGAGACTCCGTGAAGAGGATGTCATAGAGTTTGTCCACACTGAACTTATACACTTCGTTGATATGCTGTCTGCCATTCAGGTCTTCATGGAAGGCCTGCACCTCACCTGCATGGCAAATCAACAGAAAAACACACACAGCTTACATTTTCCTTCATCATCTTCTTATTACTGAAGTAAAAGGCAGGTTCGGGAGAGCACCCACCCTCGTCATGGGTTTCTGAAGAGTCGCTGAGCTCAGTGGGGATGTCTTCGTTATCGTTAAAGTCCAGAGAAGGCGAGGGAACAGGACCACCAGGCCCGCTGATGTCGTTCTTATCCTCTACCACCAGAGGCACCGTCAGCAGCTCACCATCCGGTAGGCAGTCTGCAAATTCCTCAGCAGGGAGTTCAAACTAGAGAGAAAAAAAATTGAAACATAAGTATTGATTGACCTCATCTAAAACTTTTGATGTCAGAGGTGAATTAATAAATGTGCTGGGGTAAAAACCCATTCAGTCACTTACAGTTATGGTTGTTTCATGGTTTCCTGGGCTTGGAAGGGAGTTATTTGGGATGACTTTCTTGTGCAGTAAAGGAGGACTCCCCTCAGGCTTGGCGTCTGCGCTGTTTTTTGTCAAGTTGTCATTGTTTATCTCGTTCTCTTCATTGGGAATCTCCTCGCTGAACCTGAGGGCACCAGAGAGCGGTGATTTACCCCACTCACTTCCTTATCTTGTAATAATCAGAGTCTTTTTATAATCCTCAACATGTCCGAAGCTGTCTGCAGGTTTCTTTTTCAGGATCTTATCAATGAGTCTGAGTCTTTTTTAAAAAAAAAATAAATACCATTAGCAATCCCAAAGAACTCAGTTTCAACCCACACATCAGAAGTGTCCCAGAGCTCATGATTCATTTTCTCCAGCTGAGAAGTATCTTGCTCTCCTCTTGTCCCCACTCAGCTTTGTGGGTGCCAAAATATTCACAACTGTTTATTTTAAATGGGTTGGGTTTGATATGATAAGACTGTGCAGAGGAGTAGAAATAAAGCATGAGGACCTGCACCAGGCCACACAGATCACTGTTGTGTTGCAGACATATTCTCTAGCTATTCAGAAGAATCAGAACTAGGGTGTTTGTTCTCTTAAAGGAAAAACTGTGCAAAAACTGTTACAGAGGAAATAATCATTTGTAGTGAATTCTTAAAGTTGTTTTAGGGATGAGCTGAGGTATCAAGGTAAAGATAAATAAAGATACTCTTAAACCATTTCCATTGCTTAAAGTCTCTGAAATGAGATGCCATAGAAGGTTTCAGAGTGACAGGAGTTTTTTCTGGCTGCACACTAACACTGTTATATCTGGTATTTTACACTCTTGTATAAAACTGTTCTATTTTTTTTTCAGGTTATGATTATTGACCAGTTTGTACATAGTGCTAGTTCAGGAGCTAAATATACATCAAAATAAAACTAAACTATATTTTTAGATGAACTATGAATATGAAATTACTTTTGGTTTCACTGGGGGTGATTGTGATTTGAAAAAAAAACCCAACAGCTAGTTCAAATGTAAATGTTTGCTTGTTTAATTTTAAAGTGATTTAAATACCCCCCTAAAATCTTTTTTTTTTTTTACAGATCTCCAGCTGAGTTTGGTCTTAAGTGTTTCAGCTTTTTGTAAACAAATGTAGCACAGAGTCATTAAGAAACTGTGAAACTATCCTTAAGTTCAAAGCTGACCAAAAGGTTTGACGCAGATGCCAACTTTTGTGTTGTTAGTAACTGATGGTTACCCAGTCACTGTTTTCTCAGATTACTAACGTTTTGTTAATGCCTTGCTGTCAACCTGTCCTCCCTTTTACTAACTGTGTACTCAAAATGAAACCACATAAAAAATAAAAGTAATTGTCAGCTTCACGTTGTTAGATAAGGGTAGTAAGCTACTACTTCTTCCATTCCTAGTTTAAAATAAGAGTCATATAAATAAAATGATGTCAAGCTTAAAGGGACAATATGAAACAAACAATTTTTTTATTAGTAACAATGAAGTATTGCTTTCATAAATACATATTCTGCAAAAGTCTAATAACATCACATCAGAAATGAAAGCAATATCATAACTTAGAATTTATAAATACATGAGGGGCAGTGCACCCAACGGGAGACGCAATTTTTGATCAGAGTAGCCGAAAGGGGTCAAACTTCTCACTTTTACATGTTTTAACTTGTATTTGAAGATGTGAGAGGAGTTTAAAAACAAGCAAAAACAACTGTGAATCATTCTACTTTCTAATATCTGTCGCAATAAAGACCATCTGGACTCTTTGTCTAGAGAAGCAAAAGAAACAAACCAAAAAAGATAAAGAAGCAATATTCTGGATAGGCCTGTCACGATAGCAAATTTTGCTGAACGATTAATTGTCTCAAAAAGTTATTGCGATAAACGATAATATTGT
>JAUZNJ010084486.1:0-13028 GCA_034780135.1 Jordanella pulchra
AAGATAAGATAAGATAAGATAAGATAAGATAAGATAAGATAAGATAAGATAAGATAAGATAAGATAAGATAAGATTTGAGCCTGATGCAAAATGTGACAATTTAGCCCAAAGCAAACAGAATAGAAGCTGTGAGGTTGCTTGCTAGCGGTTATAAGAGAAACTTCCCTGTATAAACATGGGCTGGAGGCCACTAAAAGGAATGGGTTGTATCCCCAACACCACTATTTCCTAAACTTCAATCCACTCCTTTGTTTCCTGTCTTTCTTTACTGGATAAACTGGTTAATCCAGGTGTGTCTGGTCATTCTCGCTGTGATTGCTGAGGTCACACATACCTGGATTAATCAGTTTGTCAAGTAATGAAAGACAGGACACAAAAGTAGCTGGCTGAAGTTCAGGAAGTACATAAAACTGAAAGATAGAAGTTTGCAAATTCAGTTTGGAACAAACCTTTTTTTTTTTTGGATTGATAGGAGTAAAATTGTTAATTTCTAAAAATGTTTTCCAAAAGATTATGCTGAAAAAGACTGAGACTTACAAGCCTGAGAACATCATCCTAAATGTGAAGTTGGCATCATCATTTTGTGTAGGTGTTTTACTCCAAGAAGAAGTGGTCAATTGGTGAACATTGTGCAGAAATACTGAAAATAACATCCCAGATATCAGCCAGGAAGGTAAGGCTTGGGTTTGCAAGGACAGTGACCCTAAATCATTCTTTCAAATGTTCTGGAAAGTAGCTGGAGAAGAAAAAAAATGTTAGTCCTATAAAAAAGGTGTGAGTGAGGCAGCCCACACACCTGACTCATTTAAACCTAGTCTGTCAGGAAAAATGGGATGAAATTTTAAGACAAAGAGGTGAGAAGCTTTCAGAATATTATTTCAACTGTTTGATCCAAGTTGTACAAAAAAGAAAAAAAATAAGAACCAACTCTACCAAATACTGAGATGTGCGTGAACATCTAAATCTAAAAATTATAATACTTTCTCAAATGAAGTTATACAATAAGTACAAATAAAAATACCTAAATAAAGATAGTTTTTACATGAGATAACTATCTTAGTATAAGCTGAGAAACTATGCATCAAAGCAGTTGATAAGCAAAAATGTAAAAACTATGATAAGGGCATCTGTGGTAGAAAATTTGTCAGGCTAAAGACAAGGGCGAACAAAGCCTAACTCGCAGCGTCTTTATTTGGGTTAAAATTGGACAAGATGGAGTAAAAATGATGCTGTTTATTTTTGGTGGAAATGGGGGATCAGTTGACCAACAATAGCTCTAAAAAATGTTGACAAAGAGATTAAGTGTTTAACAGGGTAAGCTTGTAATGTTAGTTATTTTTACGGCTCTTTAAAGGTTAGAATTATAGGTGGTTGAGAGGTTTGTTTTGTTTTCTTTTTTTTGTGCTTAATAATAAGCAAGAATATGAAGGAACACTGCTTTGGCTGCTGATTTTCTCTAATCCAGTCGTGTCATTGAGGTATAGATGGGCCCAATCAGCCAGCTTGATTTCTAAAGCTTTTACAATAAAAAGATGCCAAAGAACTGAAGTAAGCAGAATGGACCCCATAGTGTCACACTTTGTGTGCGTTTGAAAATGCGTTTAAGGAATCATACACACTCCTTTACCTAGCATAGGATACTGGCAATAAAATATCTGTGCTGTGCATTAAAAAAACAGGATAGATCCAATCTGTTTAACTTTGTCATATTTTCTTTTAACAATTTTAGTATAGCAAAGCAATTGGAAAAAAAACCTGTTTAAGCTACAATAGACAAAATAATAAAAAAAAAAATTAAAATGAAATTTTTAAATATAATCATGTTTAAAATGTGTAAAATGAAACTTTTTAGGTTTTACAGTAACTTATTTCAGATTTGCTGAAGTTGTTTCCTGTTTTCACTAATAATGACTCTACAAATCGTTCTTCTCATTTCTTCTGTTTCATTTCATAGTCTCCTTGTTTGAATGGCAGAAGCGAGGCACCAACTAGCCACATTTATCTTGAGAGGAGTACCTTGTGTCCACCTTCCCTTTTCTGTGCCACCCCCCCTCCTCTTTTTCGCCATCACATTGTGTCTGCAGTGTGTCACGTCTGCCCAGCAATTATTATGAAATTAAAGCTATTTTCCATGGCCGCTGTTTGCCCCGTTAATAACCACACCAAGATAGGCCTCGTTCATTTAACGATTTAGTTCAGCTCAATTCCTGTCGCATTAGCAGTAGGAGCAAATTCAGAGTGTCACTCAGATATTCTGCCTAATGGTTTGGCAATGGCCTGGCCTTTTTTTCCAACCCCTCTCCCTTTCCTTTTGTGATCCTCCTAACCCTATCTCTCTACCAATTACGCTGTTTAATCTATATGTAGATAATGGTGTCCGGGACCTCCCTGTTGAAATGTCAGGTGTGAAGAGGTTATTAGCTAACTTTTAATTACTGTCCATCACTCAGAGTCCAGCGGACCTCATTGGTTCTCCTAGACATCTTGCTTATCTAAATGTTGGCTGATGTCGCTAAGAAAGAGAAGAACATTTAAGAAATACCTGTTCTCTGACTTATCATCACTACTTTTGTACCGTTAACTGAAATAAGAGTTTAGAATAAAGACAAAGGAGAAGCATGAAATGGTTTGGCTCATGTGCCAAATAGTTTAATGGAAAAGGATCAAATATCAAAGAATTAGAAGAAGAAAAAAGAAAAAGAAGTGGGGTTGAATGAGGAACAAGGTATCAATATATGGTACAGATTTAAAATAACTATACACCAAAACTAATGTTAAGTAGAGATATAACCACTGCTTTCAGATTTCCAAAGATATACTAAAGCTACATTTCTTGTTTCTGGGGAGTTTAAATGTTTTGGCCTTATTTAAACAGCAATCCCACTGTTTATAGAGATCAGCTGGATTTTCATCTCTTCCCGATGGTTTACAAGTCTGCAAACAGTTTCCTCGAACCCCTCCTGCTGCTGTTTTAAGCTCTCTTTGTACATTTAAAGAGCAACAACCCTTGACCCAAAGTTTACTGTCTTCCATCCCTGGGCCATGATACATTTATAGGGCTGCAAAGTAATGGAGATGTGAGCTAATGTGTTTGCCAGGGCACATTTCAAGACACTGTAAATCAGACTGAACAGGCAGACATAGAAGAAAATAGTCAGTTCTGTATAGTTTTTAATGGACACAATAAACGTATCTTTTGAAATATACGTCTTAAAAGATACGTTGCAGTCTGTGCAATGTGTGCATTTTTACAACATAATTGTGAAGAGAAATCTTGCAATAAAATTAAGTCTGGTGCCCATTTGCACTAAGCCCTGCTTTACTTCGACAGCCCTAAACAAAACACATTGCAACCAGTTGTAATGAAAAGAATAGAATAATATGTTATTTCAGTATAAAGAAACAGAACAAATAAACTCACAACATCCTGTTTACTACAAAACTTCTGAATGCTTGAGGAAGGAGATGCTCTAGTCCAAAGAAAGTGTAGTTTTGGCAGCAGCATCATGCCGTAATGGTTTTATTGAGCACAAACAGGAAAGGAGGTCAGAGTAGATGGGAAGATCCATGGAGGTAAATACAAGAAGATCCAAGAAAAACAAAACAATTATTACACAAAAACCTTGTGAGGGAAGTTTACCTCTTTGAAGGATAACAAGCCTAAAACATAGAGACAGAGAGAAATTAGCAGAATAGATTTCATTGAGTAGTAATGTACACCAAACTTTTCGGATTTGTATTTTATTGCACAGATAAAAAGTACTTCCTTCCACTTCACAATTATGCTTTCCTTTATGTTGGTCAAGTTTCTGGTTGTACCAGGATAAAATTTGAGAAAAATATGAAGCAGTATAAATACATTTGTTAGGCTTTGTACGCTTTTAAAAATAAGTTTGAGAACAGCACCTCTAAATGAAAGCTGTAGTTAAATATAGAAATCCTCTACACAATAATAACCTGATTCCTGCGCCTTTATTTGAACTTTACAAGCTGAGAAACAATCTAACACACTAGCATGCACTTGCACAGAGAAAACCATTCTCTTTGAATTGTCTTTCAGCTGATTTACTATTTAAAACTCAGTGGGGCCAAAGCACTGCTGATTACAGCACCTTTGAGAAAAATACTTCCTAAACTCACTTTTTATTCTTTTTGCTTCCTTACCATCTCTTACAACTGAAAAGAAAAAAAAAATCTCAAAGCATAGCGCTATTATTTCTGCAGACATCCACCCAGCAATGGAGGCTCCGGTTACAGAGAGCTCCTGTGAATCAGACGCAGACACACATGTAAGCATCCACGCTCTGCCGACACATTCCTTATTTACCTAAAAACAAAACAGATAAACAACAGTAAATGATTGCTGTAATTTAAAGAAGTTCTGAACCTATTATGGGATTGTTTTCTCTTTTTTTGTTACCAACCCACTTTGTTTTCTTTTAGGCCTCTAAAGCACATACGTCTTCTTGTGGTATGCATGTTTCTGTAAACCTGAGTGCTGGGGTGTTTGTAGAACTAACCACACTACAGAGAACATCATTAGGTGGATTGATGTTTCCCTCTCCAACATGGCTACCTTTCAAATGGACTTTCTGTGATATTTAAGACTTTAACTTAGCCTTTGCGTTCTGTTTGGACTCCGGTCTCTGGGCTCTGTGGTGAATTACAGTTGACCCATGAAGACCCGGGCCCCTCTGCTCCTACCTTTGTCATCTGGAAAGCATCGGGCTGAAATGAAGGGGCCTGAGCTCCGTCAGCCTGACACAAACATTAGGAGGAAGCTGAAGAAATGAAACTGCATCATGCTCTGTTTAGTTGTTATTTACCTTTACTGTTATAGCTCTGATTGTGATTATTAAGGGATATTTTTTAGACTATACAGTCATGGAAACAATGTCTGCAGACAACATAAACAGCTCCACCTCAAAATGAACAGCATCTTGCAGAGTTACCATGGGAATTTTACCCTCCTATATTTCTTGTTTTTCACGATATTGCATAAGCTCTCTCTGCTGGTACTTTTTAACTGTATAATGAATAACCATGGCAACATGAAAGTTGTATACAAGTGGGAGTTGTTTACATGTGAGCACAAAAGCCTCTTTTGTATTTTGGCAAAGTCTAAATCCAAAATGTGTGGAAGAGGAGAGGTTGCAAACCCCTGATGATGACGTCACGTTTAACGTCAGTGGCTGAAAACTTTCCATTCCTAAAGCTTTCTCTTTAAATTCAACCAGAACTCTCTTTTGTTACTGAAACCCCTGTTCTTCTTTTGTTCTAAAAAGCAAAATATTGGAAAAATTAGAGGCACAAAGCTTCTCAATCATTTCTCCATCAGATTAAAACAGGCGACATTGTGCAGCCTTCTCCCTGGATGAACATAAAACAAGTAGATTTGTCAGGAAGACCAAGGCTGTTTTGGCCTATAATTATTTTGATTCTTTGAACCCTATGAAAGAAATGTAAGCTACCCCAGTTTTCGTTTTTCTAGGCATCAGTGAGCTCTTTTAATCTCTCACAGAGCTCACTTCAACAGACAGCAGGACACCATGTCTGAGGTTTTAACAGGAAAAAAAAATTTTAAAATGCTGAGTAATGATACTGAGTTTAACTGAGTTTTATTTTTATAGCACTGATGCTTAACACATCTCAAGGCACTTTACAAATACAATTCAATCAGCTCATAAAAACAGATTTGTTATATGTTTTCTATGTAAGGAAACCCAGTAGATTTTGCAGGTCTTTGCATAGTTCACTCCTTCTGGATGAACTTGTAGCAACAGTGGACAGAGGCTTACATTGTGGAGTTGACTCTACAGCAATCCATCAAATCGAGCAGGCATGCAGTGACAGTGGAGAGGAAAAAACTTCATTTTAACAGGAAGTAACCTCCAGCAGAACCAGGCTCAGTGTGAGCGGCCTTCAGTCAGGCAACCTATGAGGACAGGAGGAGAAAGAGACAGTCAGGGTCTGGGGGGGGGGGTTCATCTGTCTTCTCAAATTTCTCAATATTACTAAAATGTATATTAATTTTCCAAATTACCGTATATGTCAGGAAGAAACAGGGTGACCTAATGTTCTCACATCTTTGTAAAAGCCTAGAAGCAGGTGAGTTGAAAAACTTATGTTTAGGCTAACTAAGCTGTGTTTATGTTGTTTAGTTATTGGGTGTATTAAACATAGCTGAGGAGATTTAGGTATTTTTCATCCTTCTTACGGGTCCTAAAATAAAATTCTGAGAATATCTGTATAGGAGGAACCACAAGATGACATTATCAGTGCTATGACTGACTATAACGAACTCCATCATCGTCTCTTTAGAGAACGTCCTCCTGGTGTCGACACAATGAGGTGCTTGATTTATCACAAGCATCGTATTGTTAGTTTGAAGCTGCTGTTTTTTGTTTTTTTTTTGTTTTGTTTTTTTTGAGCTTTTTACGACACTAGTGGCTCGTTTTTCTGACAGTAGGCTGACAGGAAAGGGGGTATAAGAGAGTGGGAGAGACATGCGGGAAAGGACCACAAGCCGGATTCAAACCCAGGTCGCCCGCGTCGAGGACTAAGGCCTCCGTACATGAGTCGTGCACACTAACCACTGCGCCACCTGAACACCCTTGAAATGGCTGTTTAACAAGAGGAAGAGAAGCCTTCACATTTTGGAGGAGTCTGCCTCAAAGGATGAGAAAGAGGAGATGTTAACAGTTAAGCAGGGAAGAAAAAAAATCACAATCGTTGAGGTAAAGAGCTATTAGGCTGATGGAGGCCTGGACAAAACCAATCAGCTTAAAGATTTTATATTTAACAGGTTAAGCTCAACAGATGCCTTGGTCGTCTCCTGTTTTGTTTCAAGTCACACAGACGTCTCATCTTTCCTGTCACTATAATGTCTCACCTTAAAGTCAGTCGGGAACCTAAATCCCATCTCCATCACATTTGATATTTTCTTTGCCTCGAACCTGCGAATCCACCACCTCCAGTGGTCAGGCCAGGATAGAGAAACTAGACCACAGCATTAATTCTGATGGTTTCAGAGTTTTAAAGCCTCCATGTTTGAAAGCAGGTAATTACTGTTAAAAAGACCGTATACTTAGGTACGTACCATTTATTCCTCCCTGTTTGAGAAATGTAAATCTTTCCATATTCTCTTCAGTTAGGATTAAAAATGTGATTTTTATTCTAAGATTTCCTTATGTTCATCTTTGCTCACTAACGTGTTAATGTCTTATCTAGCCTTTTAAAAAGAATCTGCTTTGGAAAGTTCACCTGCTTCCTCTGTGGCAAAACATCCATAAAGCATGATGGTACATTTATTTCACAGTTGGGACTTTCAAGTGTAACTATGAAGATTTTGATCCCAGATTTGTGTTTAGACAGACTTTTTAAAAATAAAGATCTTTGTCTCTATTGCAATCTGTTTTTTAATGTTTCCTATGGGGGTAATGCATCCTTTCTCTTTGAGATGCTGCCCTCTGCTGGAAATGTGCATATTTGCATGTGTAACCTGTCCGTGGATCAGAGCAGCAGTTATAGGAATAGTTTTTTTTTTCCTGAAGACCTTGTTTGGAAAGATTAATCTAATAAAAAATATATTATCTAATTCCCCATTTCCATTTGAAGTCAATAAAAAATATCTAAAAAAACAATACATAAGAAAAATGTATTTTAAAAAAGGTTTAAAACACTAAACCCATTCTAATATAGTTTATAATTAATGAGTTAGCTGTCGTTGAAAGTAGTCCTCTTTGATCTGTACTGCTGCAATAGAGATAAAGAATATATAAAAACATATTCTGATAGTTTTTGTTTGTTTATTGTTCTTTTACACACTTTCCCCCCCTTTCTTTGGGATATCCTTACCTATAAACACATTCCTTGTCTGAACCAAAAGAACAAAGACAAGTAAATCACACATTGCTGTTCAAACCAGGCATAATAATGCCCAAATTATTGCTGACTGGTTAAAGCTGTTAGTAAATCTACAATGAAAACCTTTAAGAATAACATAAAAACCCTCTGCATCTGTTTGGACACTCACTGAGTCAGTTTATTATAGTTTCCTGTAACAGATTCAAGAAAAATAAATCTTCTGCTACATGTTTGGTTATTGTTCCACATTTAAGTTGTGTTTCATTTTTTTCTGCTATTTATTATAAAAAAAAAAAAAAAAAAAAAAAAAAGAAAAATAACAGGGGGGAAAAAAGAAGTTCTTTATTTGTACACAAAGCCAGAACTTAACAGAGCTATAACGTTAATACATCCGTTAAGGAAGCAAGGAAATAAAACGTTTTTCATCCATTTCTTTGAATAATGAGCCGTTTGTCTGATCTGCTGACTGAGACATTAGTGTTGCTTTAAAATATTTGTGTACCTAAAGCATTTTACTGAATGGTTAAAAGAACAGATTTAGTCTTAAAAAAAGATCGTTTATATTGATGAAAATTATGTTGTTTCATATTAAGCAAATATTTTACTCGACATCAGGCACAGAAACAAAACTCCTTAAACACTGAGACACCTTCTGTATTATTCATTCTTTAAATTCTCTCCTTTGCCTCTTATAAGTTTTTTTGCAGTAAAAGATAATCTGCTGATTTGAAACAATTGTTTATATCTTCTCAACAGGATGATTTAAGTTTTAAAAGTTAAAAAATGACCCTTTAAAGTAATCCACAGGAACACATAAAAATCATTCATAATTATATTTTCAACTAAATAGTAAACGTAAAACATGCTCTGGATAAGATGTTTAATATTCTAAGACAGTTTTCTCTCTTAAAAATGTTAGAAAGATATAATTAATAACAGCATGAATTAATTATTATTTTTCTAAATATCAAACAGGAAAGTCAAGTTCAAAGCCATTTAGATTAATAATATTAAAACATGTTTCTGTCCTGTTTAGCTATAAAGAAGATGGAATAAAAATGCTAAAATCCATACATGTAAGCATCATAATTAGTTTAACAGGTAATAAGGGAAAAAAATGTGAAAAAGAACAGGTAATATTTAGATGTAATTTTCATGTATTTTTGGTTTTTTTTTTTTGCAGTCCTGTTTAGTTTCTGTGTTTCTGGTCATTCATATTTTCAATGGAGTCAATTCAGTGAAGTTTGCTTGTTAGTAGTTTGGACTCATGTCAAGTCAACTTCAGACCATCTTTATTCCAGGTCTTCTAAAAACTTTCACCAATGGATTAAAACTAGTTTTTAATGAATAACACAATGAAGTGTTGTACACTTTTTTTGTAGCATTTTGGTGACATCTAATGATCAGCAATAGCCTCTAAATCCTTTACTCTTGCACAGAGACGTTACTGAGGGCTCAAAGTTTGTTTTAGGGCCTTTACCAGTCTTTTCTGATTTATAGTTCGGGTCATTTTAGAACCAAGCCGCCTTAAACTGAAACTAATGTTAACAACGCATTAATTTGTTGCCAAATTTTGAGACAAAGTTGTATCGGGGTTGGCAGGAAGTTGCTCATGTTAAAGTAGCTGACATTAAGCAGTCAGGCATGTTGCAGAAACAGGAACTGTGCTGACTTCTTTAAATGTCGCTTGAACATAAAATAAAAACATAAAAATCTCTGTCCTTTGGGATCTTCGTAACGTTTTAGTGTGATTCCAGTTTATCGCTAAGTTGTTCGGCGCACAGCAATGTCCACTGACTGTTCCAGTTCATCTGCCTTATAGGCTCAGCAGATAATAACAACTTACAAAGGCACTTTTGCTAATGTATGCTTTGAACTAACAGTAGGCTGTTTGTTTAGGGGGAAAATAGTGTTGGATGGAAAGAGAAAAAGAGACGTTTTGTGCCAACTTGGGTAGATGAAACCTCTCTAGGTACATTAATGTTAATGAAATTAGTGTAATTAAAAAAAAATGTTTTAATATCAATGTTAATGAAAATATTTATGATTTTAAACACACATTTTCTTCCATAACATTCATTCAAACACAAAAATGCATTCAAAAAAGCAATGTGACTCCTTGGTTAAAGGACTATCTGTTGAAATCCCAAAGTGAGCGATTTCAGTTAGTTCATGTTAGAAAATTAGTTTATTAGTAGGTTAGTTTGTTAGTTTGCAGAGCTACTGAAAGCTCCTCTGGTTAGTAACATTTACGTTGTTTTTTAGAAGATAAAACCTAAACTAAATGTTAAAAACACAGTAGAGAAAGTTGATGCCCTGGGGGGGGGGGGCATGGACAATCATATAATAAGCACCACCTGTACCACAATGCATGCTTTAATTAATGTCAAATCAATCAGACAACAGAAATGTGTTAGTAAGAGTGACGGTTATGGCCAGTTCAGCCTCCATATTGTTAGTACAAACACCATTAGGGGTTAGTTACTACGTCCGCGGGCAAAGGCCAGGTTGACCACACACCACAATCAGAGAGCGAAAAACTGCTCTATAAGGTTCAAATTTTTTGCCTGAAAACTGTACACATTTGGAAGCAGATTAGCTATTTTTTTGCTTCGATATGTGGTCAACTGATTTTGACTTGCTGCGTCTCTTCTTATATCCTCTGGTTTTCAACGTTTCTCTTCCCCAGTCCTGAAACCCTTCTTTCCATGCTGGCATTGAGACATCTGAATCAGACATCTCTAAAAAGAAGGACTGCAGGATCATGCAAGAGAAGCGTGCTTCTAAGATCGCTGGCATAAAGCAGAGAGAGAGAAGTTAGTGGGTTAGAAATGCAAGCCGTCTGCATTCTCAACACAGGTTAGTAATCCTTCAACTGTTAGCAGACATTAGTACTGTTAGACATTAGTCAGATCCTGTTAGTGCAATCAAGGCGTGGGTAAAAGGCTATTTACACATCATTATTAGCATTTGCCTTAATTTGCTTAAGTGTTAAATGATGGGGCTGCTGGCACAGAAAGGGTTCAGCGTATGCCAGCAGCCATCATTTAGAAAAACAGCACCCAACAAATTTCCAATAACATCCTTGTGATCTAAATCACAAGTTAGGACCGCTGCTTTAATGAGGTTGTAACAAATGCTAAGAATCATCAGTAAATAATGTTTTATCCCTTATCTTGTACATCCAGTGATTAAAAAGGATTGTAGTGGAAGTTTCGGGTCCATTACAGATACACTTTATGGGACCGATGAGACACACGTGCACACGTACTGCCACAAACACGAATGGAGCACATGCAGAGAAACTCATGCACTCACCCACATTCACACACTCACACTGCAGATCAGTAGTACAGTAAAAATAGCTGGTTTCACATCAAACTTGGGAGCTTTCACAACAAACAGAAAAGTGTGATTTACACATTATTAGAAGGTGACAACATCAGTCATTTTCACACACTGGCACATAATATTTTTGTTCATACAGGCCTCAGATATATAAAAAAAATCTTCATTGGTTTAAATCTGGCAGCACTTTAAGCTGGCTTTCATACAAAAAATTACTCAAGGTAACATTGTTAAAATAAACGAGGCTTATGAGAAAAAGTCAATTGGATCCAGCTCGTTCGGATTAGATTAGCTGCAAAGGTTTCTGTGCATCTGATCCACCGGAATAGAAATAAGAAAGGGTTTGATTAAAGCTATAAAACAAAGCTTTAAAAGAGCAGCAACTGATTTTGAATGAAGTGCCTTCCAGCTAAATGTGATTAAACGGATAATGACGACACAGCAAAGGCTGCAGGATTATTTCTTGTTCGCCAGTGAAGCAGCAGCAAAATCTCTTCTCTTGGTAGAGAAACAATCTAATAAGAAAATGTTCCCTCTGTAGAAGCAGCACGGTTCAAACGGCACTCAGCCACTGCAAGAGAAACAAACCAGAGTAAATAAAACTGGATTTTCTTTCTTTTAAAGGTCCCATTGGGACATCTTTATCAATTAGAATACTATCGAAAAGTACATTTGCATAATTCAACCTTCAGCAGTAAAACACATAGAGATGTATTAGATAGAGAGTTATTTTTAAGCATCTAATTACTCTTTTCAAAAGTATTTTAAAGACATTTGCTTCTTGCATTAAGCAATTTTTGAAGCAAACTCTTAGGCGTGTCAGCCTGGACTAAAGAGAGAGAAAACTGGTTGAATGAAAGCAAGTTTAGATCTATAAAATATATCATTCAAACTTTTACCTGAAATAAAAAAAGCAGTAGTTGTAATAATTAGGATCCACCTTTATAGTAGAGGCATTCCTGCTGCCACATAAAATGTGTCGTCTGAGACAATCCAACCTAATGTTGAATAAAGAAATCTGAGAAGCAGATTAACTTAATTAGATTTGATGATGCTCTTTGCTTTCATGCTGGTTTATCTCAGCTTTAGACTGTAATCCTACAGCCAGGACAGCAGCAAATATAAACCCAAATATGTCAGCGATTTGACACATTTCTGATCTCTGGTTGCTGCTCATGTTTCCACTAATGCAGCAGCTAAAGACAAATACACTTAAATATGTCCGAGATCCAGAGAGATATAAGTTAATAAAAAATAAGCTCTGTGTTTAAAGTCGTCTAGACAACAGGAAATGTGCAAAGTGTATAAAAATAAAAGTTATATCAGCATAAATCTGGTGGATTCAGTACCGTTCTGTAAGGTAGCAGAGAGCAGGAGGTGGATCAGCATCAGCTGGGGTACAGTGGGGTCTTGTTGACACCAGATCTGCTTTCTTTCATCAGTGTAACTGGAGAAGGGACACACAACACAAAGCAGCAGAAAAGTGGGACGCAACTCAGCTGTCCTATAAACATCCCTGAAAGGATAAAGCTCCTATAGATGCTGCATTTTATTCTCTGCCATTAAAACATTTTAGCAAACCTGAACAAAACAAAAAACAACCTCAAATAGCAACTGATCAATGAGGATTGCCCTCCTTTAGTTATTTTAACAAAGATAACACATAACCTGCCCCGATGATGGCTCCTCCCAGGGTCCAGTTTGTTGTCAGTAGATTCCAACTCATATGACATATTTCACCTAAAAAAAGCAGTTATATATTCTCAATCAGTTTGGGCCATTCTTTGTTTTTCTGCACTTTCCTAATGCCATT
>JAUZNJ010084486.1:13128-23433 GCA_034780135.1 Jordanella pulchra
TCACCTAAAAAAAGCAGTTATATATTCTCAATCAGTTTGGGCCATTCTTTGTTTTTCTGCACTTTCCTAATGCCATTTGTTTTTCTGCACTTTCCTAATGCCATTCACCAAAAAAACCTTATCTGCAGCAAATCCCGTCCCATGTTTTGGGGAATTAATTGCATTTGCAATATAATTGTAATTTTTACAAAGTCACTCAGTTTTGGTCACATTCCATTTAACAGGAGTAAGACACTATCTCACTTCAGCCTTTTAGGTAGGAGTAATAATACGCTAAGAGTGAATTTGCTGCCACAAAGAGGTAAAGAGGCAGATGCAGCAAGCACACAGATTCATGCATGCAATGGAGGTTTGCACTTTCCACGCAACAGTTACGGTACAGTAAAGTCCCACCACAAAGAACTATGAACTAGTTTCAAGGTCATGAAAGCAATGAAACTCTAGAGTCAAATATCTCCAAGCTTTTGCTTAATTCAAAGAGAAATCAAACTTAAAAAGTGTTGGTTACATTTTTAGCCCTATATAAGAATACCTGTATAGTAATCAAAGTGAGGACATTTTGCTGCTCCTCACGAGGTATTTTGCTAATAGTTAGATTATGGCTACAGTGTCATTTGGGTAAGGGTTAGGGTGAGGTATGCATATTGGTAGTGGTTAGGGTTAGTTGTAGGGTCAGGGCATAGAAAGGGTTGAAAATGACTGGAAATCATGGTCCTCACTACATATAGCAGAACAAATATGTGTGTGTGTGTGTGTGCGTTCAAAATTCAACATCATAAGTTAACTTTTCCTCATCAACTATGAACTTTTTTCTTACAAAGAAAGAAGAACTTCCAAGGGAGTTAAATGAACTAAAATCTATGTTTAGTTCTGAGCAGCTGGCATGGCTGGACAACTAGACACTGCAGCTGTGTCTCATTTTAGACTTCTTGCAAAATGAGTCACGATTAGTTCTTTAATTAATACTGCATCTTCCAAATTTAAATAACCCACTCCAGGTTTGACCTGTCAATAAACATGTTAGCTTTCAAACTACAAATGATTAAATGCAGTCCAGAGATTATGATGCAATCATTTCATTTATTGCAGAGCTTTAGAATTTAAATACTTTAAATACGTAGATGAGAATTAAAGCTTCTTAATACTCATAACTTCTTACATTGCTAATAAAATCTAAAACATCGGGGATTCCTGCTCCCTTCTGGTGGGAACTAATGGCCTATAAAATCTAATTTACAGAAAAAATGCTCAGAGTTGAACTGCATGAAGGGTAACTCATTTTTGGAGGACACCAGAGTTGGGGAGTTGTATCAAAAACCACCTAGTGTTAATATACAGTTACTCAAAATAACATTGTACGTTTATTAACAGTTACAAAGAGGTTGAAATTTAACAACCTGGTGGACTTCATTTTAAAAATATTACTATACGACTAAATGGTTTGGTATTTATTTTGTTCAATTTTTAGTCACTTTGTTACTATACGACTAAATGGACCTATCACACAGCAAATAGTCCTTTGTATGAATATTTTGCTTCATACTAAAAGGCTATAGAGTAAATGATTTAATCAAACAGGTAATTCTTTATAAACTTTAAAACGCAGTTAGGAGACGTGTTTCTGTCTCAGAAGACAAGTTCTATTGAGGGCCCTGAGAAACAGATTAGTTTGTTTCTGCTTAAAGGCCAACCATTTTAAACAAAATACCATGTTTTGTGTTTATTTTATTCCGTAAATGTGGTTTATGAGGAAATATTTATATAGATTTAACCAAAATTACCCACATAAACATATGGGCCTTTTAAATCAAGGAAGTCTCCGCAGCCTTAATATGTTTAAAATGAAGTCCACGAATTGTTTAAATAGTTTTGTTATTAAAAATGAATCTAGATTGAAATATAGGAGAAATTTCCATACCAAGGATCTTCGGGTTCCACCTGCCCCGCATCGTAAAGGGTGTGAGGAGATCATGGCTTCTTCCTTCTCCTCCGCTTCCCCCTCCATCGTGAAAGCAAGCTGTTCAACATGCGCATACCCGCTGTGTTAGCGCCGTTTATCTGCCTGCGCCATATAAAGAAGGTCTCTTCTTCTCGGCAGCTCAGCGTCCTCTTCATGGCCGCCGAGCTGAAACAAACAGCTGTGGGAGTGCCAGCAGCAGCTGCGCACTGACGGGAGACGACAGTCCAGTTCGGGAAAAAATCAGGGCAAAGTGGAGCAGAAAAGCTGTGGACAAAGATGATGAAGCGAAGGTCTGAATGAGAACAGAGGCTCCTTTGAATAAGCGGGACTGCGCAATCCTGGGAGAATGGGCGCTCTCGATCTCCAGCTGCTGCTACAGGTTTATGGTCTTTTGTATGCAACCCCCTTATCCACCATCTGTGTTTCCTGGGCAACCGAGGATTGCCTGCAGGCACCGGCTAATGCACCACAGCCACCTCAAATCATCACATTGTTACTGCACTGTCATGATTTTTTTTACCAGGTTATATCAGGATATATGATGCTCTCTAATCATCTGTACATGTAAGCAATTTATCGCTTTAATCATTTATAGGAGAATAGTCCACCTTAAAAACTGCCAGTTTGATTTCTTCTAATGCAGCCTTTGGTCAGATGGACCCATAAATCCTTGGGTTAACTGAACACAAAAAGAAAGAGCTATCCATGGGGAAGGCTTAAACTAAGCAATGAGGTTAAAGTAATAATTGCCTTATGCTGAGGATACCAGAGTCTGGAAGTAAAAAGTGAGTAGGCTATCCAACACTCCTAACAAGTCAAACATCTGGATCAAATTGAAGATTCTTGCAAAAGTTATTGTGTTTATCTCCAGATGATAAATGGCAGTGGATGATATACACTTGACAAGTCTCTGGTTTATCAGCACAAACCCTAACCACTGCTATGTGCACAAATCTGCTGACTTTAAAGATCAGTCACAATTAATCATTTGAATTAAGGTTTGTTTGTCAGACTTAAAGTACCTTTTAAAACATACTTTTTACAAATATTTGTTATTAAGCCCAGGTTTATTTTTACTGAATGTTTTTTTATGTAATAATATAATAGCTTTTGTGTTTTCATTAGTTGTACTCCTGTATATGGATCTGTCCATCAGGTTTTATTCTTATTTATCTGTAAATGCTATAATAATAGAAGATATAAGCACATCTTTTAAATGTGGTTTTTTTTCATGAGCAGTGGTTAAATTATTATTAAATACAAGGGTGACATCACAACTTCTATAGGATAGGGTTGGTTTACTCATTATTGTGAAACAATATTATGGAGCTGACATGTGAAACTAATACTTATATTAGCCATTAACAAATGTAATAAAATCATAGTTTTGATAAAATACCAGTCCATCTGTTCTCCTTAGCTTAACTCTTAGATCTCCAAACCCCAATTATTCTATTACAAGCGGAGGTTGAAATCTTAAATTTGTCAAGCAGAGCATCTTTGCTGCACTTTGTGTAACCTTTCTGTTATCTGCTGAAGATGTTGATCTCTCCAAGTCAGAATCAGCCATAGACAGCTCACAATTCAGCACAAAATTATTTTTTTTTTCTTTCAAGTTTTAAGTGCTTGAGGCCTGTACCACAAAGCAGAATTACTGGGTTAGCAAGACAAATTTAGGTTTAACCCTGACTTTTTGGTACCACAAAGCTGGATTCATTCTTAGTGTGGTTAGTTACCATGGTAACGTCCTCTAAACAGCAAACCTGCCCGGGGCAGGCTAGCTTTCAGGGTTGATCTAAATCCTAGAAAATGCTCCACCCAGCAGCCAATCAGCTGTTCGGTGAACAGTGACATGCACTTTCATTGAAGACCCGATTTAATTCAGAGCAAAAACATCAAAGCAAAATCATAATAAAGGAACTTGAAAACAAAAAAGTAGTAAAAACAAGAAAAGCACTCGGAGAGCACAGGCCTTCGCCAAGCAGCTCATTCCCCCAACATATTGTGACCTCCACTTTCACACCAGACCCAGATCATTACCAAAAAAGTTCCTGTATCTGGATCCTG
Source organism: Jordanella pulchra (assembly GCA_034780135.1). NCBI lineage: Eukaryota > Metazoa > Chordata > Actinopteri > Cyprinodontiformes > Cyprinodontidae > Jordanella > Jordanella pulchra. The sequence continues at coordinate 17,156 of JAUZNJ010084486.1, forward strand.
ATCACCACCAAAAGTTATTGGATTGGTCCTTAGCCCATGATGCACCTTTGGTAACATTTTCAAGAAAATCTGTTAACTTTTTCTGTAAAGTTGCTAACAGACAAACAAACAAACCAACTCTGACGAAAACATAACCTCCTTGGCGAAGGTAACAAAATATCTTTTAGAAAAATTGAATAGTTCCTAATTTATTTCTTCTTCCTCATTTTTAACCAGAGTGCAAATTGTAAGTAAATCATTTGGATCAAGGTGACAATTACTTATAGGAGTGATACAGGTTTTCATGGGCCAGACTGGCATATATGCCAGATCCTGGGACAGCATGTCGGCTGTGCAAACCGCAGGAGTGTGGCTCTAATATCGCATGGCCATACATACAGTCTGTGTACCCAACCAGCAGCTTCATGTAAACTATTGTGGATGAATTAATTCATCATCTGCCCTGCAGCCATTTGCCTGCATACCATGTAAAAGAAGGATTTAATGCCACCACAGCTGATGGCATTAAATACATAATTTAGTTGACATGAAAAAGGTTAATAACATCTTAAGAACGTTTTAAGTGCTATTTAATAAAGTGAGCTTCATGTGTTTTACTCATTTGGGTTGTGTTGCAAAATCCTAATTACATTATGTAGATTATTCTTTAGAATGAGCATCTCCATCCCTTTCCTACCCCTCCCCTAACAGAAAAAAGCTGCTTGAACACAGAAAAATTGTATTAAGTTTTATCAGGCTACATTAATTTAGTACAACAATAACAATTACAGCTGATGTAGTTTTAACTACATAAATGCGTAGATGACAGATCCTCTTAATGTGCGTTAAATGGATCAAAATACAACATAACTAAAACATATGTAACAGTGCAGCTGGGGTCTTTCTGAACCAAAGGTGGGTAGACTATCCAAACAGTGTTCCTAATTAAGAGTAGTACTACTTCATCATATAGTTACTTAAGTAAAAGTAAGAAGTGTCCTTTAAAGAAATAACTCAAGTGAGAGTAAAAAAGTATTTGGTGAGAAGGCTACTCAAGCACCCAGCAACTAATCTAATTTAATACTTTCCAAAATAATGTAGAATTGAACAAAATATAAAGTGATATACAAATTATGGTGTTTCAAATATATATATATATATATACATATCGTATGCAGTAATTACACAACAATCATTTTGGTAGTATAAACACAATTCAAAATACATATTTTGTATTACAAAAAAACCGAAACACTAATGTAGAATAGGTTAAATTACAGTATACTAATGAACTTCCTCTCGACATCCAAATGAGAAGGCAGACTCAGCAGAGAGAAAATACAATTTAACCAATAAGTCTTTAGTAAACAAAGAAAAAGAGGCGTGTCTCTCAATGATGCATAATTGTTTAAAACAATCTTGTTAAGTGAAGTTACCCACAACGAAAAGAGTAGCCAGGATTTTACCCAAGTAAGAGAAGTGATACTTTGTCATATTCAGTTTAATTCAAAAATACTTTATTTATCACAAAGGAAAATTAAATATTTTTACTGTGGTAAAGTGAAAAGTACAATGGTTTAAAAAGTGCTCCTACTTCTTTTTTTTAAGTTACTCAAGTAAATGTAACTAGTTACTGCCCATCTGTGCTCTGCACTGATCTCAAGGATGGCTAAATATCTGTTTAGTTATAAATTACTATCCACTAGGGGGCGACCTCGCGACGTAAGTTCCTTGTGATTTGATCTTCCTCGGTTGCCATATGCCTCCGCCCCTCTGCTTTCGGATTTTAAGTGAAATCAGACCCTCAACCTTCTCACTTTTTATCGCCTTTATGCGTCATTCTGGTCCTGCAGGTTTATCCGGCTTGTGCCGAGTCACCGAACATCTTTTCCTGAGTAATGGTAGAGCAGCTAAGGACTGCTCCCAGGTGACAGGGAATGGAATAACCTGCATCATAAACGCCACAGAGACCAGGAGCAGCGCCCCTCCTCCTCCTGGCGTGGAGGAGTACTTCCACATCCCGGTATCAGACTCCCCGCTATCGTCACTCAGAGAGCACTTTGACCAGGTTGCAGATAAAATACAGAGCATCGCAGAGAGACATGGCCGCACACTGGTTCACTGCAACGCCGGTGTGAGCCGCTCCGCCGCCCTCTGCCTGGCCTATCTAATAAAACACCGCGGGATGAGTCTGCTGGAGGCCCACCAAATGCTGAAGAGCTGTCGGCCCATCGTTAGACCGAATCCCGGGTTCTGGAAGCAGCTCATCCTATATGAGGCAGAGCTGCGTGGGTACAGTTCAGTCAGGATGGTGCCCTCTTCTTTAGGAGAGATACCGGACATTTATGCAGAAGAGGCCAGGAACATGGTGCATCTCTGATCAGAGACTTTCCCTCATGGGCTGAAACACCCTGACCAGTTATGGACTTTATGCTTTTTTACACGTTAACGTTTTTAGTGAAAAAAGTTGCAAAAATAAAGGATAAAATAACCCAATGTCTATCGCTTTCTTCTGTTTTTATTGATATTTAATTAAATTAGCAAATAAATACCCTGTCCTCTCATATGTTCCTGAGATTCAGACTAAAAGAAACATCCTGAGGGAGGCCTGCAGCTACAGGAACTTTGTCCAGAATCCAAAATCGGGTGAAATCTTGCTATTTTCTTTTGCTTTTTTTGTATTTGTCCTGTAATAATATGTGGTTCACACCTGTAGGTTTTTGTAGAAATTTAAGTAATAAAAAATAACAGCTTGCAGGATTAACCACACATTTGGTCCTTGACAGGAAAAAAACTATGAGATGGAGTATCATTTTGGAGAAGGACATCTGGCTTTCCCTCTGGAACGAAATATTCTACAAGAGATAGATGAAGTTCCAAAACTATAAAGGAAATGTCTTCAATAAACAATTATTTAACATTATACTTCTTTCTGAAATTTTAATTTACCTCAAGAAAAAAACATTAAAGAAGATATTACAACTATGCCAAACTTCATGGTAACTTTTAACAATGCTTATGATGCTGTAAACTGTAGGCATAAAAATTAAAGATATTCTGCCAGTTCATTTTTTAACAATGTTGTTTAAAAAACACCCCATAGACAATACAGTTAGAGCCACTTCTCTAAAGTTTGGATGCGGCTACACCAACAAACTTATGGCTGAAATTAGTTGGTTTCATAGCAACAGATATGTAACTGCAGCAGAATATGAATTAGGCTATAATCTAGGATTATCATCTTGACATGCTTTTATTTCCTCCATTTTCATGATGCACCATCCATTGGAAACAGACAGATGGTAGAAAACCTGTTAGTTGTCATTGCTATGGTTTTGTTTTGCATTTATTAAATTGTGTATTGCATTGTAAATGTTTGAAAGAGTCCGGCTCCTCGGATGCTCAGTGACCTTGTTCTTTTTTCTGTAGGTGAACATGCTACAACGTAAAATATCTTCTGGTTAAACAGATTTTCCTTGTGCCAATATGTACAATTTGTTGCCTGAGGATTTGAAACTTCTTCCAGACTGACATATTTTATAGATCAGCTCTGAAGCAATTTCTTTCAAACAAGTCTTGTAACGATTAACAGCCAATCTATTGTTTGTTTGTTTTTTATCACGGCCCTTTTATTTGGTGACGTTCTGTGCTAAAGTTATTTTAAGATGAATCTTTAGACTTTAAAGATATATATAACCTTGCTATGCAACTTTACTTTCTTTTAAACCTGTTTAAAAAAGTAGTTAAAATAGTTTAATTTACCAGATTATGAATATATTAAGTAACTGGAAATTATAGCTAATTATTTGATCAGTTGAAGAATAAAAATCAATATTTGATTATTACCTCTGCCAATGAGGTTATGTTTTCATCAGCATTTGTTTGTCTGCTTTCAAAATATCATAAAAAAAACAACAAAAAAAGAAGTTTTGTTCATTTTTCAATGGTTATAATAATAATATGCCCCTTCTGAGAACATTTTAGCAAAATATGCCCAACATTTTTATTTATTTGAGTGAAGCATTATCCTTTTCTTTGCATAACATTGTATATATATATATATTTTTGCGGTTTTTTTTTTTAGGTCATGACAACCCTTCAGTTAGAGCTTTGTTATTCAAACAAACTGACAAAAGAAGTGTGAAAGAAAAATAAGCAGATTATTTATTTCAACTGAAGCATATTAAAAAAAAAACATCATGTTTTCTCCTGAAAAACTGGAACATTTTATCCTTCCTAATACTTCACTTCACAGAAAACCACAGATTACATTTTAAAACCATTTTAGATGTTACAAACCATTTGCAGGGAGCTGCAAGTTGGTTCATAGAAGTGGTTGTTTTTGTCACATTTCTGAGAAAAAAAAAACTGTTTAAAGTATGAACCAAAGAAAAAAAAGAAAAGAACAGACTCAAAATAAATCACATGATTATCTCAAACAATTTGGCAAAGATTTGGCTTTTTCATTTCTAAGTACAAAAGCAAATGCTTCCAAGTCGGCTGAGCCAACTTCATATTTTAGTGGTCAGTTCTGCAAAGCGCTCTTTTTCCTGACAGCAAAAAAATCAAAGAGGCTGCACTGAAATTCTATCCTACAAATACATTTAAAAGCAAACTTTGTGGAGTCCAACCCATCAAGTGGTACAAGTTAAAGTCTCCATCCCCTCAACAGAGGAAGCCGACCACAGACTAGCCAGGGACACATTAACCTGACTGACTGGATTACACCTGCATTTATAAAATAGATTGTTTTCAAGGAAACAGCATATATTAAAGGCATTACCATAACAACACAAAACTCTGATGGCTTATTCAGGTACATGTTGAAATCTATACTGTAACATATAAACAACACAGAATTTAAGACAACCGATTTGCAACTAAACATCCTGATCCACCCCCTCCATCAAAAATTAAACCCCCACAAGTGCAAAATACTGCAAGCTTAACATATTTTTATAAGCTCCGCCCACCTACCCTCCCAATAAGGCAATCCTGTTGTATGCATAGTCATGCAACAAACACTTGAGTCGAAATCAGAAGTGTCCATTTAGAGAAAGGTCCTTTTCTTTAGTTCAGATCCACCACTTGTATTCATCTATTAAAGCTGTTTTATCAGCTTTTCCATGCAGCTTTGGATTACATCTGAAAGAAAAACAGTTAAAAGTCACCAAAGCATGTCAATGGACAGTGTTAAAAAGAAGAAGTATGTTTCCTCAAATCCATCCCCAATTCCCTCATACAACCATAGATCAAGTCAAAGAAACTTCAGATCTCTTTCTAAAGACTTCTGGTGTCAAAACATGTTTTTTGTGAAGGCCTGTCAGTGTAATTCAAAGCCTTTCTAATATGAATAATCTTTATTTGACAGCTGAGAAACTAAGAAATACTAGAAGTAATTCATTCATAATAATTAGTGACCTTAAATCCTGATAGTATCAAACCTTAATTGGAAAAATATGACAGTGGGGAACTTCCTCAGTGTGGTCAGAGCACCAAACTTCAAAAGTGCACAACAGGACTCGTATACGATTAGGATCAGTTCATAATTTAACAATAAAAAGGAGACTTGGTGAAAACAGCATCTTTGGGAGAGTTTTGAAGGTAAAAACCATCATTGAGCAAAAGAACATGAAGCATATGAAGACTATTGTAATGCTTGACGTCTCATTCCCGTCTGCAGCTTGATGCCTCATATTTTTCAACAGATATCCAATGCCCTCATAGCTTTTTAAAAATAACCTTTGGACTGTTAAGAGAAAGATAAACTTCTTACAGATGCAAATCCTTTTACATCTGCTATTTAGGAACTGATAAATCCAATTAAAACAGCTGTTTGTGTGGCATAATATCTGAACTGCAAAGCCACCGAAACCCAGGGTTTCCATTAATGGCTTGACGGCCAATTTCAACCAATCAGGATGCTTTTTCCTTACATCTATGGCTGGTGTGACAGCTGACTCATCAAGGTTGATTTTTAAATCTTATTCTCCTATTTTCTTCCTCTCAAGATTAAAGTTAGATCCTAACTGGGTTGTAAACATCTGATAATTAAGGTCTTAATAATGTTTTGAAAGCCATTGCTAAGTCACAAATCTTTAATCTGTACAGTCATGGCCAAATGTTTTGTGAATGATTCAAATGTTTATACAAAGTCTACTGCTTCTGTTTATATAACGACAGTTTGCATAAACTCCAGAATGTTATAAAGAGTGATCAGCGTTAACAGCAATTAATTGCAAAGTCAATATTTGCCTAGAAAATGAACTTTATCCCCCAAAACACATTTCAACTTCATT
>JAUZNJ010084497.1:0-23431 GCA_034780135.1 Jordanella pulchra
CCCATTCTACTTTAGAAATTCTAGGAACCACTAGTAAACCTGCAGACTGAGAGCGAAGTGCTCTGTTAGGAACATAACGAACAATCAGATCTCTAAACAACAAACCAGAAAATGTTTTACATAAAATAACTATATTAAATATCAAACAGGGATTAAAAGACCTACTATATTAGATATGGGTACAGATCCTACTGTTTGTAAAATAAGCAGCTGAGGTAAAGATTCAGGTAATATTATAAAGTCTGACAGCAGCAGAAGGAAAGACCTGCAGCGTTGCACCCAGGGTGGAGCGATCTGTCACAGGAGCTGCTCACCGGGGTGACAGGCCTCCTCCAGGGGGAGTGAGTCATGGTCCAGCTTAGATGGCAGTTTTTCCTGGACCCCTCTGTCACACACCTCCTGCAGTGAGTCCAGAGGGGAGCCCAGGACACAGCTGGACCTCCTGATGATCGTCTCATTCTCCCAGTCTGTGATCCCGCTGCTCCAACAGAACAGAGTCATCCAAGGTCTTCAGAGATTCCTGTGAAGAGAAGAGCTCAGTGTCCCCGGGAGGTGGAGTCCTATGGAGGGAACTTTGCTTCATTAAGGTTGTAGGAAAAAACATATTTTTTGAATGGATGTTAAAACTAATAATCAAACATTTATGAGAGTAACTTTTCTATTTTCTCATATTTATTTTTCAAAAGATTCTTTTTATAATTTACTTTTTCAAACTGTATTTTATGTTATTGGTTTTACAGATTTTATTTTATATTTTCCTTTCCAAGTGTCTCTTTTTCAGATTGAGTTTTGCGAACTGCTTCACATTCTCTTCACTTCAAGCCCAATCAAAACGCTCGCTCTTGACCAATAAAATGTTTTTGCTAACAGCAGCAGACCAATAGAAATGCACCTTTGCTACTCACTCCAGAGGAAAGCCCGCCTCCAGAAGGAAAGAGAACGTGATCTCTGAAATGCAATTTGAAAACAATAAAATACCCCAAACTCTAGAAAAGTTGAAAAAATAAAGGAACTAAAATCATTCAGTCTGAGCCTCCTTTAAAAAGCCTGTGCACTAATTATCAGTACATAAAGAGATAAGTTGATTTTAATCAAATCTGCAGCATTGCGATTGAGCCTTATTTACATTATTGCTCAAGATGTTTATCATTAGTTTTAGTTTGCCATTAGTTTTATGTTTATTATCATAAGTAAATAAGACACATCTGCATTGAATGAAACCTTTTGTTTATCCCTGAATTGTTTCCAGATCTGCTTTAAAATGAAGAGCTCACATTTCTCCTGACTTTGGATGCATTTAGTTGTTGCTGATGGGAAACAGTCGGATGTGATTCGGTTCTATTAAAGCCTTTCTCTTAAATCCGCCAAGAAAACACCTTCACACAGCAGATATACCTTTGAGAGATTCATTAGTGGCTTTTTGAAATCTTCTGCTTTGTCTGTTGGTTAAAAACACAGTAGGACTGTTCACTTATTGCAAGTATTTAATTATGTTAATTAGTGCTGAGATGAAGCTGGAAGAGAAGAAGTTCAAAGGACATGTTTAAAGAAATGAATCCACAGAGACAGATAAGAATGCTTTTTTTCACAGCAGCATGCTTTTTTCATTTTTATTTTGATTATTTTAACTTAATCCTTGTTTCTAAATACAGAAGGTGAACAAACAAACAAAACAGGCTTGAAGCAAAGACATAAAACGGACTGTTCTAGTTCCTGTTCTAGTGACCATTCATGGGGAGACAACATCTGAAACTCATTGAAAACTTCTTATAAAACTAGGTTTGTGGACAAAATTGAATCGAAATAAAGATGTAACTTTAGGCACTTTGTTTTTAAACACGATTAGATTAATTTCAGGTCCTAAAGGCCAATTACATGCTGTAACTTAAAGGAGTTTCTTCAACAAGAAGAAGCTTAATATCTGTGCTCATGATGTTAACTCTACATTTTAGTTTCAATGAAAACATTTTATAGGGCATTTCTCTCATCATGGATTATATCCGGGATTGTTCTAATGTTTCAACAACACCTTTTATGAGATTTCATTAAAAAAAGAAAATCTTTTTTATTTCACATTGGAAAGACATAAAACTTTGACTTTTTGCAGTTACATTTTTTCTAGGAAATATTTGTCCTTTTAAGATAATAATACAGGAATATCCTGATGAGTATTAGCTAAAAATAAGTCATCTTTTTATTTACAAACATTAACTTATAACAACAGATGTAAATGTTTAAGTGAGGATGATTTATGACTGAGGAGGACACAGGAACAACCCTAAAAAACCTAAAAAGACCAAGTTTATAGCCTAAAAGCTTTTATATTTACATTTTTCAATCCTTTAAAAACAATAGATGTCAGGTGTTCAACATTATCTTATGATGATCTTAAATGGTATCAAGTTTTAAAAGCAAACATAAGCAATAAGCTGATGAGTTACAGTGTTTATGTGTCTCATTGAGTTAATACCCCCCCCTGGTGGTCAGTGTTCATTCCAGCCAAGATGTTTCCTTTTACTAAATAAATACCTTTATTTTTCTAAAGCTAAATTGGGATAATTAAAAGTAATGTCATTTATAGCAATCATTTTATTATTATTTATTTTTACTTGTAATGACTTATGCATCTACAAGACTTTCAGATCAGGCATAACAAACCCTTTATCTTTCCCTATACCTCTTCCCAGGTTTTCTCCACCCTGGGATTTATAAGCAGCATTACATTATTAATAAACCCTATAGGCACCTCATCACATCCTATGCTCACTGTAACCAGAAAATGACCCCTGCTACATGCTTTGTGCCAAATATATTCTGGCATGTTCCTGGATAATAAAGACCTCTAAATGACACTGAGGATATTACCTCATTGATATTCAGGCCCATTGTAGGACAGCCTCTGTGTGACCCATTAAACTATTAAAGTTACGATATGAAGAACGTCCCTGTTGTAGCCTCTGTAGGCTGCAGAGCCTCTGGGAAGGAAATTACCCCAATATAAGGTCTTCCTTTGTTATCATCAAACACATATGAATGAAAACACTGGGTACATGTTAAAGATTTATGAGAAGTACAACAAAAGTTGTTTTAATTCATTTATTAATGGAAGCAGAACATCCTAACCAACCTGTATATTTGCCCTCGTTGTTTCATCATGAATCGACTGGGATTGAACACATTTCTTGAAATCCTGAGTTTTACCATTTATGTCCAAACCTACAGATATTTAAGTCATTGTTCAGAATCACTGTGAAAATATTGGAGAAAACATGGAGCAGAGCTCATCCAACCCAGTTACTCATCAAACAGCCACAGTATTACCGACTGTGGCTGTTTGATGAGTATATTTCCTCTTGATTCTCAAGTCTGTTGGGCTTTTTACTAATATTATTATAAAGTTATTTCTTTTCTTACTTAAAATGTACAAAAAAAACAATTTCCCTTTACTTATTTATTTTCTGTAAAAGCAACATTTTAGAATAAAACCTGCTCCCGTTTCTGTAGGATTGAACTGATCTGTTACCATCACAGAAGCACCAGATCCAGGAGGCAACTAACCACACTTAGTTACATTTATACAATAAACTTTACCACACATTTTACTTTAGAAAAATTCTTGTGAGTAAATGTTCTGCTTACTTTATTCACCACCAGTAACTTGGGCTGTTTGAGATCAGATGAAAAATACAGAAAGCAGTAAATATTGTAGCTGGAAGGTCTTTATCCTGCATAAATAAGTGCAGACTGAACATAAAAGATAAACTCGCCTGTAAACTGCTGGTGATACAACAAGCAGGAGGAAAACGGCGGTAAATCGGAGAGGACAGATCCTCAAACGGACAGAGGCGCCCCGCTCTGGAGCTGCAGGAAGACGAAGGATGATGAAGGATTTAGCAGCAACCTGAACCTCTACAGAGCCTTCCCTCTTCATCCTGAGTCCACGTTAGTTTCCTATCCTCCTTTTTGATTCATCTCCGCACCTAACCCTAACCCTTCACCAAACAGCACAACTTCACAGAAAGTTCAGACTTCATCTCCATCAGTCATCGCTCTGCATTCATCAGATTCATCTCTACAAGGAATTTCTCAATGCTAGAAAAGTTTCCATCACGTTCGCTCTTGAACGCACCTCCTCATAGTTTGCTCTCTGGAAAGTGAACCTGCAGGGCAGACACTCATATCAACAGTTTTCTCTCCCCTCCAGGACTTTACTTTGGTTTTTATGTGTCCTGCTTGTTAGAGAGCTGCAGTCTGATGTGATTCAGCATCTTTGATAGTTTTAACTGAATCCTATTTTAAAAACAAACATAAAACATATTTTTTTCTTAAGGCTTAAGTTAAGAATACGGTTTTAGTTCTTTTTCATTTCATCTGCTTGGTTTCTTGCCTCTATTTATACGTGTTCCTTGTTATTTCTGCATGTATATTTTGTTCTGATTATTTTAAAGGCTCTTATTCTTTAGTATTGATAGTTTTAAGTATTTTTGGGTGTATAATTGTTCTATATATAATAAACTTGGTTTGATATTCCTACCTGTCCAGCCTTCCATGTTAGGTGGGCTGCTCTCTGGTGTTAGTTTGCTCATGCATGGTTGTTTGTCCCGTTCTCTGTGGCTGTTATGGAGCCGTCCAGGAGGTACTCCAACCTGTGTCCAATGACAGCCAAGACAGGCGCCCTGTCTCCCTGCCTGAATAAATGGGTGCTGCAGACAGTTGATCAGTGGACTGAAGCTCTTTTATGGGTTCTGTCAAGAGAAAACAAATGGTCTCCTTCCAGTACCACCCAGATGACAACAGATTAATCGACCTCTAATGCCAAATTGTTCCTGCTCCATCCAGCTCCTACTAAACAGACTTGGTGACCTCACAGTGGGCGTGGCTTTGCACTTCATTCGGGCCCAGCATTACTCCTTCTGCCTGCCTGGCCTTTCTGAGGCCATATCAGAATGAGACCAGTTCTCCCACTAACCACCAACATGCATTTCTCTGGGCTTTCCGTTATTAAACAAACTTCCTGTTTTTAAGTCTTTTTCAAAATCTTATTTTCTCTGGCCTTCAGGTCACGAGTTCAGTTGGAGTTTTAATTGTTTTATTTTTTTCTCTGGACTCTCCTCCCTCCTTGATTGCACTTCTCTCCTTCTGTCCCATTTTCTTCCCGCTGTCTAAAACCAGAACTCTGCCACTTTGATCTGTCTGAAGTCTTCATGTTCTCCTGCTTAAATCAAGGCCTCTCAGTAACCTTCTTCTTTTTAAGTGATCCTCTTAATTCCTGAAGAAAGCAGTGCTCACCTTTCTCCAAAAGCTCCTCCAACAGTGTTTGAGACCTTGCCAGGAGTGTGCTTAGCTCATGAAGGGCTGCCAGTATTGAACCTGACTTCTAAATGATTCGTGTCTTTATTCCTTTAAACACACAGCAAGTGGTTCAAAAGGATCTGAAACACATTTAGTAAATCCACATCCAACCAGAAGCAGCTGCCACTAGTTTAGCTAACTTTAAATACAACAGCAAAAACAGTTTAATATTTCTGCCTACTTTCTCATTTGGCATCAGTTTCTTTCCTCCTGTTTTGTTTTTGGATGCATCTGCACCAGACTTCTCCCCAAATAAATCAGACAAACCTCCACTTTTCTACAACCAAACTATTTGAATGTGGTTGAAAAGCCTCTAAGAAAACCAAGTAAACCAGTAAACAAAGGTCAATAAAAAGGCCTTTGAGGTCTGGAGGTTATTCTAGCGGACCTGTGGAGGCGGCCTGATGTAAATCCTGGACTGATCTCCGTCCCTCAGGGTCGACATGAAGACACATAAAGCCAGCGATCCTGTATGCTTACAGTCCTGAGTTATGTGATGTAAAAAACAATCCTAAAGCATTTTAAAACTTATCCTAAACCCTGATCAGAGGAAAAGGAAAATAGTGATAAATTGTTGAAAAGCCTGGTTGTAAATTAACCTCCCTAAAGTCTTACCTTCCTGAATCAGGTTTTAGTTTAGTTTCAGTTTCTCCTTTATTGTGAGTTCAGCATGTTTGTCATCTCTACCCTGTTAAACGTCCCCTCATCTCACAGATACTAACATACCATAATATGAGCTTTTATATCAATCAGTTGTTGGAGTTTGAAGTAAACCGGATCCATGGAAGCACCAAGGATGACGGTTAGGGTTAACTCTAACTGCGAGTTAGGTTGTTTAATGGTATAAATAACTACAGGCGTCCTTTATAATGGTCGACATCTGACCTAAATTCCAAAAGTTATTTCTGATTCAGGGTTTGAAGCCTATTAGCTTCACTTGGCTAATTAAAGCCAGGTTTGAATTAGCAAATATTTTTCCAATGACATCATTTTAGCCCCGCTTCCGAGTGGCCAGATTTCCTGCTCTGCACACCTTGAAACAATTTTTTAAATAGGTGAAAAAATCCACGTTGAAAAACCTGGTGGACGAGTAACGGCTCCTCAAATGTAACAACTAGAGACTAGACACGTATTATTCCTGAGGGACTAATCTCCATGTAACACAACAAAGTATTGGAAGTTTTAACTGCATTTATTCCATTTAAGTTCAACAAAACTCATTAAACAAACAAAGAGCAAATCCTAGAGAGAAACAACTCCTGTACATGAAGCTTGGAATGAAAGATCCTGACTTAGCGTTTCCCTCCTATACATCCAGTAACCACACCTCCTTAGACCCCATCAGACCAAACTCTAAGACTGAGCTCTCCTGCATCCCCCTCCAGCCCACAGCATGTCCATATAAGCTGACAGGAATCCACGGTTCACGGCCCGTAAATGTCACTACTGGCAACAGATCATGAGAAACTCTTGGAAACAAACAACTGTCGCTCCTGGATGACATGAAGAGGCTTTGAAATGATGTTTTCAACTGCAGACATTGTGTTTGTGTGTCTTTTCTGTGCGAAACTTACATCCATCAAACATAACTGAGCATTTAGCATTTTTAGCTAATAGCTACAGGTAGCCGTCGCAGTTAGCCTGTATCTTTTTTTCTGTTTACATGATACTTTTCACTCATGACGATTTGATGCTGTTAATGGCGTCTGCTGAGCTCATGTAGTGAAGTTAGTTTAGCCTGATATAAATTGTTCATCTGTGTATCTGTGTTTGATTATTCTGTTGCTAAACGAGCTGCTTGTCTGACACAAAGAAACCGACTCTGTGGTTCTAGACAGGGGCCAACAGGAGCAAGGGCCCCGTCCCAGCCTCTGGCCCCTGTACTGAAAACATACACAGCAAAAACTTAAAACTTTCTTAAAATAAAGTTTCCCTGGAGAACCCTAAATAATGGATTTGACCATGTTTGTTAAACAATTGCCACTAAACATACTGTAAGAGGATTTATGTCTAAAATAAGAAAATAAAATCCATGAGCTTAATTCAAATGGGTAATATTGGATCCTTTTTTAAGGGCAAACATAATAATTCATTTGGTGGATCATTAGAACTAGTCATTCATATTAAAATACACTTATTTTAAGCAATTTCTACTTTTCAGAACGAAGTTTTCAGTGCAATACTAAATGATTCTTTTGGTTTGTTCTAGGTTTGCCCTCTTTTCTTATTATTCTTATGGTGATATGCACCAACAGAAGAGACGGTAACGGATTCAACCCTTGAACCATTTTCAGATTTTGTCTTTGCAATGTATTTTAACCCTTATTTAGAAACTGGCGCTAGCTTTTAACTTCAGTGGTATGAATTTCATCTGTTCTTAGGAGTCTGCGACTGTGGTTAATTTACTGAATGATGCGCTGTTTGTCCTGTTTGTTGTTTTTTAGTCTATTTTTGTTTTTCTTTTGTCCATGAACAAACAACCTGAGAACTGCCACTGCACAGAACCGAAATCAAAAATAGACGGATTTAATTTTCAATAAAACTAATTTATTTTCAAAGCAAATAAAGAAACTTAGAAACCATTAAATATTGTTTTAAAACGACTAAACTTCATTTTCAATTAATTTCATCTCAAATGACGAGAACAAAGATTCAATCAGGGAAATTCAAATTCATCTCCTGATGGTTTAACAGCAACAAAGAGAAAGAAATACTGAAATATAGTAAAACATAAAATCAAAGTACCAAAGTTTATGATCCCTTTTGTAATCACTGTGTGAGTTGAGGTTGCCGTGGATACGGCTTCAGGTTAGATCCTAACAGTAGGCCATCATCTCCGCACTGAACAAGCCTTTTCATGACTGAAGATAAAATAAACACCTTTGCTTTGGCAAATAAGTCCATTTGCTTCTCCTGCTGCACAACATGGACTTCTGCTATTAATGCAGTGAAATATTTTCTCTAATTGGACTCTGCTGGCCGGCCGCAGCAGGCCTTCTTAGCAAAGGTTAAGTGTGTGTAGAGCAGAGAGAGAAGCAACAGGCTGCAGCATTTGGCACAGCTCTGATCCTCAGGGAGTTTATGATAACGAGCCAGATTACTGTTTTCTCATGTTGATGAATATGAATCCGTCACATGATGAGGATGATGATTACTGTAGCAGAGAAAATGAACGCTGCTCTGAAATATTGAAGGGTTGTTTAGTAGAAAGGTCCAGGTGCTCGACCAAAGGAATCGGTTGACGTCCTTTAGATGAAGCTGAGATGATGTGAGAGTAAAGAAGCAGCCGTGTTGCGTATCTGTTTGTAAATCCCTCGGACACTCGCTGTGTTAAACTTTCATGGCGGCTTGGTTTTTTTGAGCTGCTTCTTCCTCCTCAAAGGGTATGAATAACTGCAGTGTTGTATGTGAGAGCGTGTAGGGGTGCATTCAAGCGCACGAGACTGGGTGGGCGAGGACGGGTGTGTGCAGAGCACTTGTTAGAAGGCTTGTGTGTGTGTGTGTGTGTGTGTTCACGGCGGTGCTGAGTGAGGAGGGAGAGTGTGTGCCATGAATATTTGATGAGCTGCTCAGTATTCATGAGGGAGAAGGATGGAGAGAAGCAGGGTAAGAGCAGGAGACGGAGAGGTGGAGGGAAGCAGGGATGTAAATCACTCTGCAACAACAACATATGGTTCCCATCCTCACAACAATGTAGTCCTTTATAGCATTATGGCTGCGGTGGATTATGGTCATTCCAGTCCTGAAGGAGGAGAACAGCAGGAAACACAAAGGGATGGAATATTTTTCATGTTGTTATCAGTGAACAGTTAACTTAACAGAGTTTCTTCTTTTATCAGGAATTCAAAGACTGGGACTGATAAGGATGCAGTTAAATAACTTCATAGATATATTCAATTAATAATGTCTAAGCATGAACTGCCTGCTGAATCATTCAGTCTCATTACACAACACTGAAGTGGCTCAGCGCTGGAAACCCAACAGCTAAACCCAGAAGGTTAACTGGCTGTAATGATGCTCAGCTTTAGTTTTTAATCAAATCATAGTTAATTTTATTTATTTTATTCCTGGGTTAGTAGAAGCCAAAGCTGAATATAACAGGACGGATCATTAACGATGCTCTTCTATCTGTTTTCAGATATGAAGAAGTGATGTCGTCCATAATTCAGCCAGTCGCTGATCTTTTTATTGACTCGACACCAACCTCTTTAATATTTCAGCCCAATTTTCTCTGAGGATCAATGCAGACTTTCAAGTCCACCTTCAGCTGCTCACTGATCCATTTTTAACAATCGTCTATCTGAATAGAAGCCGTTTAGTTCAGTGGTTTTGTGTTCAGATTTTAAGCTTTAAATAATTATCTAATTTCAGTTCAAAGAACATTTATTTTACTGGACAGTTTCCAACAACAGAAGCAAAAAGTGTTTTTCTTATTTAATTATTAATTATTCTTTGTTGAACATTCAATAAAATATAAAACTTGACTCTGTTCTTTCCTCCTTCCCATGTTTATAAAAGGAAAAAAACAACAAAAAACGATTAAAAGGGGAAAAAGGTCGTCTTCCAGTCGTTCTTATTTTATAAAAATGTAGCTTCTATTATATTTTATCCATCTATATTCATTAAAAACCTTCAGCTGTTCAGTTTTATTTTAAGAGCATCATGGTTCAGGGTCCTCAGCTCTGTGATGATGACTTCAGCTCTGCTTTCTCTGCATTTAAGTCAGACCCCTGTTGATGATATTTCTGACTCGTCAGAATCGCTCAGTCTAATGCAGAGCTTGCTTTAATCTGTGGGACATCAGGACAGAAGTGAAAAGCTCTGCACAGTTCAGATACTTCAGCCGGCAGAAACAGAGAGCACTGAGCAGGAGTTACACGAGATGCTATAAGCTTTAACATCATATCCAGGACAGGTCTGGAACATTTTAGCAAAAACCTCAGGTTTAGTTTTTCTGTGTGAATGGGCCACTTTTTTTTATAGTACATGTGGTCCTTGGATCATGATGATGCCGAGCAAATAGGGCTGAACATACAAAATCACAAAGCAAACAGGAAAAATACTGCAAGTAGCTAAAACAAATGCAAGTTAGCTGCAAACTAACGCAAAATAACAGACCAACCCCATCAGCTGCTGTGGGACCAGAACTTCGACATTACTACCAGTTAATAATGTCTATAAACATGTGTGGAGCTCCTCGTTAGGCGGTGCTCGTTTGCAGCTTTTCTTAACTTGCAGCTGATTTCCTTTGCCTGTCTGTGTTTTAGCATCATCATGTATTTGCAGGAGGTTCTGTGTTTGCTGCATGTTTCCACTCGGCTGTATTCATTGATCTTCAGTTGTTTTGCTTTGCATGTGTTTTTTGTGTTAGTCTAGTTTGTTAAACCAGACAGTAAAATAGTTTTACTGTCTAAACCTTTACCTTTAGATAACAGCCGGTTCATTTACAACAGAACATGTTTCATTGTTTCCTGTTTAACTAAAATGTTGTGATGATTGTAAAATATTTGGATAGCTTTAAATAAAATCAAACGCAGTAATGTAAACATTTTTGGATGTTAATTCTAGAAAGATTTGCCTTTTTCTGTCCTAACATGAGATGAACTTTAAGACATCGAGGTTCAGAAACACACAGCAGATAAAACATTTTTTACCACAGGAAATGCTAAGTGCTGGTTCAGTAGAAGCAGCAATCAGCATAAAGATGAGGCTGTTTTGCAGCTTTAAATGCTGAACAAACTGTTTAAGAAATAAAAAGGCAAAAATACATTTTTAATGTTCCCTGTGGGAAGATTGGGTTTGTATGACAGTAGAGTCAGCAAGGCTGCAGAGAAAATTAATAGAGGTAGAACAAACTGGATGTTGGCGTCTAGAATGAACTCTAAGAAATGAAATCTCTTTGGTCAAAACCTGCTGAATGTTGACATGTGGATCAGATCGTCGAGGGCGGAGGCCTTTCTCTGTCATTTATAATTGCTTGGATTTGGTGCCAGTATTGTTTCTCGTCTCCATACTGTAGTTTCTCTGTTAGGAATGGGTGTTTTTCTGGTTTGTTTTGTTGTTTTTTTTTGTTGTTCCTTCTTTGTCCACCAGATTCAACTTCAGATCGCCTTTTCCGCCGAGGGCGCACCTAGGATACAGATGCCTGAGTGTTTCCCTGTTGTGGTGCTCTGAGCCCTCCTGAGTGTTATTGCGCTGCGTTTGCAGTTGAACCTCACTAACCTCTAGATGTTAAAATATTTCCAGGTTTTCTCCTCGTGACGCTGGATGCCCACTGGATGCCTGAATTCTACCATCAGGGGGCGCACTTCTGTTTGAGATGTAGACAATGTCTCTCTGTGACTGCAGCTAAGAACTGTTTTATAATTACTGAATCTCCTCATTTATACTTTGCTGAAAGCAGTGTCCTTGTTCTGGCTGTTTATGCTACTTTGCATCTGCATGAAGTGGTGTAAACTGAGCTTTTCAAGCAGTCCTGCAGCTGCGCTGAATTTCCTGCAGATTTTCCTCAGGTTTTGACATTTTTTTGCTACCACCATCTTTAAGCGTGAAAGCTGTGCAGTCTTTGATGCTTCAGGCCCCAGATACTGGATGTGTTTGGTGGAAGAACACATGAGGGGATCTGGGTCACAGCTAACCCTCTTTCTCTCTTAGCATTAACAAACTCAACACCTCAGCTGTTTTTTTTAAATCATCTAATTTCGATCTACATCCTGGTTTTACAAAGTAAATGGGGATTTTCAGCTGCACCACTGACTCTACCAGCTCCTCCATCCGACCATGCACCCTGACACACATGCAGAGGAAACCAACAGCGAAGCGAAGTTGGCAACCTTGTCAATGCAGGCAAAGAAAATGGACATTTAATTGTAGAGCAATCAAGCCTGAGAGCTTAATGGGACTTTTATAGCTTTCAGATGTTCAACCATCCTCCCCCTCTTTCATTCTCATCTCATGTTTTTCTTTTTCTGCTGTTCTTTATTTTGTTCTTCTGTCCTAAACAGCTAAAAAGACATCTCCCCTGGTAAAGAGCACTTCTTCATGTTTCCGTTTCATTTTCTCATCAGCCTGAAAGGACTAGAAATCAAGGACTGTATTTGCTGTTAAAAGCAATGGTTTATTGAAGTACTTTATTTTTTGTGGTTGGACTTCCTAATGTTAGATTTCAGAAGGGAAATAAACTTTTTTTTTGCTGTTTGACCCTAAACTTGGGGTGAAGCTAATCTCACAGCAAAATTGGGATAAAATTGATGCTCTAAAGGTGGAAAAAATCAGAAAAATCCTATTTTATGTGTTATTAATCTAAAAAGGTTTGAATGCAGGTGGAAACGACAGCAGGCATGTCCAAAGTCGGTCCTCCAGGGCGGGTGTCCTGCAGGTTTAAGAGGTTTTCCTGCTTCATTACAGCTGAATCTGATGATCAGTTCAGCAAAAGCCTTTAGAAAGTGGCCGTGCTAAAACAGGCAGGGAAACCTCTAAACCCTGCAGGACAGTGAACCTGATAGGCCCACTTCAGGTACGGCAGGAAAACTTTCATCAAAAAAATGTATGCGTAGTCAAGACCAGTTCTTCCAAGACTAAGATTGTTTAGAATTTCAACAAATATATCAGGACATTATTTGTTTGTAGACAACAAAAATTAAATCACATCTTGCTGATATATTTATGCCATATATTTGTTTATGATTGATACTATCAGAGCCAATAGAAGCAGTGTTCCCAGCCAATAGGAGCCAGAAAAAGACTAAAACAGTCAGTTGTCACATTTGTTGCTACGGCGCAGAGACAAGCTGTTCTAGGAGCTCTTGAATTGAACTGAAGGAGGAAATAATTGATCTAACTCAGAATAAAACAACAAAGCTTCATGAAATCAGCTTCATTAGTTCCTTCTTCAGTTGGTTCAGGGAGTTTTCCATGTATAGCGGCAATGCTGCTAAGCTTTACTCCATACAAGCCCTAGTTGGCAAGAATAATAGGTACAAGTCAGCTGACCCTTGACACATTGGGCTGCTGATACCACAAGAAAGGGCAGAGCTGTGGTCGACATAAGCGGGATGGATGAAAGCTTTCTACTGGAAGTAACACTGTGAAAGCAAATAACATGAACTCTAAACCCTGATGATAATTGATTTAAGATTAAAAGATTAAGATTAATAAATTGTTTATTGGATTACATTTTTTTCCACCGGATTTACTGAAAATGACCAAATAAAAGGAATTTCTTTCAGTGTTGTTATGTTAACGCGTGTAGTAGAGAGAGCTGCAGTTTACATGGAGCCTGAATGCTTTGGATCCAGAATCTGGGATCATTTACACCTTAATGACACGAATGAGGAATGAACTGATCGGATTGACATTTTGACACTAGATAAACTCCTTCAGTTCTCACCTAAATAGCACCTACTAAGACGTCCTGCATGGAGGAGCAGCGTAACATGCCCGCTGTGATTTGAAGGAGAGGATTTGAGGTTATAGTGAAGAGCATCATGCAAAACTTTTCTAACATTGTAACACAAACAGAGAACCATGTGACAGTTCATTGAAACACAGCACAGTTTTTTTAGAGCGACATACCCTGTGCGGTATGATTGGAGTATCACAACTTTTTCATTCAGTTTTCTAAAGCTTTCCTGTTTTGTTATTCTAATTAATATGTCAATTAAAGGAAAACATGTTCCTTGTTTATTCAGTTAATATTTAATACAGCTGGCACAATAAATAGTTAATATAATGATGGACTTTTTAAATCAGCATATTGTAAAAAATATTTATCCCTTCACTTTATGAAAGATCCTCTTTATACAAGAGAAACTGGTTTCTTATTAATTGTTAGTAGATCAAAAAGATCAATCAACCTTCGAGGAATTAATTAGTAACATGCTGAGGACTTTTCTACAAATGATGTAAATACTGAAGCAGGACAAAAGTCACGCTTTTGTGGGCTTTTATCATTAAAACAAAGAGTTTAAACTAGAGATGCACTGATCCAGTTGCTGGATCCAATATCAAGGATTTGATATTTGAGTACGTTTGTATCTGTCAATTTGTTACCTTTTTTAAAAATCTTTAAGTTAAGGCTAAAGCTCACATGGCAAGATATATGGTTCATTCACAGCTGAATGGGATCAGTATCGACTATCAGTGGTCCGTCTCTCAAAAACCAAACCACTCTCATAGCGTGAGCTTTAACTGAACCGCATTACCAACACATACATTTTAAGATGAAAAGAAACCAGATTTCCCAGATTTAGATCAAATAACAATCCTGAAGAGAAAGAAACTACAGTTATTATCCAGTTCACTGATATTAATAAACAGATGTTAGCATTATGTTAAGGTTTCCAGGTCCCTTCCTGTTGGCATCAAGCTGCCTGATTGGCTTTAGAAGCAAGACAAAGAAATGGAAGAACTACTACAGCTTGTATTTTTTTTTTACCGGAAGCTAAGGGACCATTTATCTCCTCTCTCTTGTTATTGTATGATATATGATGTCATTAAGCAAAGCAATCAGAGCTTCTTTATTGACCTTAAAGGCAGGAAAACATTTCCATTTGTAAACAGGTAAAACACAAATCAATGAAGCATTTAAGGCATCTGAACGAACCTGTTTGGTGTTCATTACAGGACCTGATCTAATGCAGCCATTCACCAAGTGAATGAAACCTGAAAATAAGCTGCTTGCTTGTTAAATTAAAAGCAGATAGGAGAAAAACAGCCGTGCACACTCGGCCCATCAGAACAACAACAGCGCAGACTGTGGAGAGAATCATGCATCCAAGCGCTGCACTTGAAACAATTTACGCTCAGTAATTGTTCAGACAAAGCCACTCACAGCATTGACATTTTTATAATTACCTCTCTGTTATGTAGCAGGAGTGTTGCCTTCAGGGACTGGAGGCAGGAACGCACATATTTTCTTGGCTGCAGCTGCAGTCATGTGTAGAAAAACAAGCAGTTGCCTTTCCTTTCAGGACGCATTGTGAAAACTCCTGTTCATTTTCTTGTTCTGTTGCCCTTTTAACATGATCCTTTTTTAGGCAAAAATTTCTCTAACAATCTTCACTTTGTGCAGAATGAATGAGATCAACACCTATAATCTTCCCAAAATTCTGTGAGTCAGCGCTCAAACCTTGTCCTAAAGTCGAGGGTATCGCTGCCTTTCTTAGACACAAAATTACTGATTCCGATCAATACGCACGTGAGTTAGAGTCAGGTGCAGCAGCGGAGCAGATGTGCAACGCCAGGAACACACTGGATATGGGGCGGCTGTGGTGCAGGCGCAGCAAGGAACCCACAGCATTCAAATCAATGTGTTTTGTTTGCAAATAGTTTTGTTGAAAAAAAATGCAAGAAAATTTTATCAAATTCAGTCTCTCTCTAAAAAAAGATAGACATTATAAAAATCTAATTGAAGTTAAAAATTGAAATAAAATCTAAAAGAAATACATTTAAAACATTTTCGGGAAAAAAGGAATCTGGAAAAAACAATGGAAAATAAAAAAATGAAAAAAAAAATGGAAATTTGGAAATGGAAATTGGAAAAAACAGCAATCTTTAAAAATAAGATTGAACTTTTGCATACATGTTAAAAATGACCCTCAAAACCATTTTTAAACATATTTCCTAAAAATTTCCACAAACTTCTCTTCATACATATAAGCTGACATCAGCTATGGTGCGGTTAGAGAGGCCGTGCGGCCTCTGCATCGATCCAAACAGGATGAGTCAGACACCAGACAGAAGGAGTCCCTGTGGAATTCAGAAGGTTGAACAGAGACCGCTGCGGCACCCGACCAAACTTCCTTATTACAGAATCACTTTGTGGATCCAATAACCACACCTGCACCTCATCATGGCGGATGTGAGTGTACACATTCATTCAAGGATCTGGGTTCCTTGCACCGCAATCAGTGCGACATTAAAGTTGTTTTATGGGCGCGGCGTTGGTGTGGTGGTTAAACGTGTGACCATGTAAGGAGGCTTCGGTCCACTATGCTGTCGCTGGTTTGAGTCCTGGCCAGTTGACCTTTGCTGCTTGTCTTATCCTTGTTCCTGTCCGTCTACTTTGTAAATTATATACAATAAAGACCACTAGAGTTTAAAAAATAATATTTAAAAAGTTATTTTTGTCATGATCCTTGGTTTTCTGTCTTCTTTTGTGGGTTTTTTCCTGTGCGTCTTGTCCCTCTTCAACCACCAGATGGCGCCAGGTCCTGGATGGAGTGAGGTGCGGTTTCCAGCGGCACAGCTGTTCTCCATCAAGCCTCATCAGCCGGTGTACTTGAGGAGTAGCTTCCAGTTCCTTGGTGCCGAGTGTTTGCCAGCTATTGGTATCACTGAGCATCCTGAGCCTTGTCTCTGCGTTTTCTCCTCGTTGCCTTGAACCTCCTAGTAATCTTGATTCTCTGTTTTCCTGTTGCTTTCAGGTGATCCATTGGAAATCCTGGACTCACCGATCGGAACCTGGTTGCCTTCCTGTTCTCAGAGCCCTCCTCGTGACGGCGTGGATTTTACCCACTGGTTGCCCGAGCTCCCAGATCCATCTCTACGTTGTTCTCAAGAATCTCCTGGTTCCCACGACTGGCAGCAAAACCACTTCTCTGTGTCTCCGTCGAACCTGAGCCAACCTGTCCGTTCCCCGCCACACTCCTCCATTGCTCCTGGACCCACAAGAGAGACTCGGACCTCTGGAGATCTACAACCTCCCTCCTAAACCCAGAACCATCCAACCAAAGTAAAATTAAACCTCATCCGCTCCTGCGTCTCCAGTCTCCCACTCCACTTGAACTCACCATTCTGCTCTCCCTCCTCAGAGACTGTTCCAGCTGGTTTTCCCTGGACCTGGCTTTCGTTGCATTTCCACTGTTCATTATTACTTTAATAAATTCCGTTTACTGATTGTCGTTCTCAGGCTTAATATGACAAATCATGGCAGAAACTAGGGGGGGGGGCTGGACAGCAGAGAACCTCAGCCAACAGAAGGAGATATAAAAACGAGATAAACTCCTGGAATGTGGCTCCATTTATGTCATTGTCCATTTCAAAGATTTATTTTGTTTTAAATTCTTGACCAGAATAAAAATGGCCTTCCCTGAATGTTTCCCTCAGTTTCTAAAATGTCTGAAACACATTTGATGTAAAAGTGAGACAGAAGGTTGGATGATCACAGATGCTCCTTCTTTCATGCATATTAAACCATGAAGAAGAGACTGCGTGTGTGAGCGACTAAAATGAGCGACTCTTCAATAATGAAAGGGATTCATCCCACTTTGAAACAAACTCCATCTGCTGAGGCCTCCTCCTCCTTCATGTATGAGTTTTCACATTAAGTCACAGAATAACGGTTTAATAACAGGAAGAGTGGAAGTATCTGGAAGCAGTGTTGGTGGATGTTTAGATTTCTGTCGGTGAAAATGCACAGATGCTTTTATGTCTAATTAGCATTAAGATGCAGAAACCACTGTTGTCTCAGGAGTAGATCGTTTACAGTGGTTCCTAAGTGGAGGGAGAGGATTCAGTGTAAATTACCGACTATTTATAAATACATTTTAATAAGAATGAGATTGAAATTGTACTGTTGAGATTAAACTGCCTCAGCTGGTCATCTACGAACCTCTTCTTCCTGGTCTGACTGGAGGAAAGGTTCGTCCTAAATATAACTGAACTTCGCCAGAACTGTAACCTATGTTTTGGAAAGGTGAGGAGGCATCTCCAAAGGTCAGGGAAGCTGTCAGGCCTGCAGTGGGTAAACTCATGTCCTTTCCTACCAGAAGAAAGCTTCCAGTCTCTGGCATCCCAAGGTTTTCTGTAAACTTAGAGAGAAACGTTGGGAAAAGTCTTTTGGCTCTGAGATTCATAACAGGCCCACTTAACTTTGACAGTTAGGAGGTTCTTATTCCTGTGGCCTGCACCTCCTTCCATTCATGGGGTGTCTTCGATGAGGCTCAGGAGCAGAAAAGCTGCAAAACTCGCTGTTCCCAGACACTGGAATCCAGAGCCAGTTCAGACCTCCATTGGGCCCTCGGCAAAAATATGCCAAAAGCCCCCCTAAATCAAGTTGTCCTGTTCCCTCAGTCGCTTCACCTCCTCCTCAGTGCAGCATCTACACAAGGGCACAAAAACAGCAGGTTAGTAGAGGTCATTTGCAAATCACTGTTAAGTCATGGTGGAAATGGAGAAATCGAGTATTGATACAGACAGGTTATCAGTCTACACATTTAGTTAGGAAACAACAGTTTGTAATAACTTTCCATCAAAATTGTCCCTTTCTGCACCTTCTTGAGGCAAACTCATCAATAATGTCATAACAGATTTCCTTCCCCACATCAAGGTTAATGCTCATGATGGCCAGTCCACTCAGGGGCTCCTGTGACATGGAGGATCTTAGGTAGCTGTTTATCATTTCTAGCTGAAGCTCCTCTCTGGTGAGCCACTCTAACAGGCAACATGACAGTGATTCTTAGAGCAAACCAAGGATTAGGATACAGCTCCTCCAGACTCTTTTCACAAAGAAAAGACAGAAGCTCAAATGCAGTCATGCTGCCTGATGGTCGGGGAGGAAGGTTTTTATTTCCTCTGCCAGGTCTTAGGAACCGAAGCATAGAGCCTGTAAAATATAAAAAAGGATTCTAATTTAGCTCCGTCAGTTTGGCTGCACTTAAATGTACCATACTTTTCAGTTTATAGCCTGCCCCCTAATAGTAGCCTGCCCCTTTAGTACCTGGTCTAAATTGAAGCGTGCTGCAGTTTGTAGTCTGGTGAACGTGTTTAAGCAAAGTTGACCAACCTGCCTGTTGCAACTGCGCTTACATTCAAAACATGTATTGGCTTCCGCCTTGAGCCAGCCATTCAAAACATTGGAAAATATGAAATAAAAGCCATCAGATACTCAGATAAAGCCCCCCCTGTGTTAAACCAGGGGAACGCATCCTGATGATACTGTATCCCCTGTCTTAATCCGTTTATGTATATATATATATATATGTATATATATATATATATGTATATATGTATATATATATATATATATATGTTCCAATTCACAAGAACACAAGACCGAGAACGGATGAAATCCCCAGATGTTGTTCTCGCTCCTCCCTCTTTACCCATCATGCATCAGAGCAGACTTGTTGCGTTCTAAGGCTGGAAGTTTTACCAGCATGCACCACGGCAGCAGCAGCTTCCGGAGCTGCGCTAACAGGGCTCAGAGTATTAAGCTAAAAGTTCATTGCCATCCACCATAGACTTTGGACGTAAACCAAACTTCCTGAGTTCAGTGTGAATACACCATTAAATAAACCATAGGTGTGTCTTTGGTATATTTTAGTTTTTAAACCAACTCATTCTCTATTGAGTTCATTCACCAAGGGTAGAGCAGCCAGAAATGTACTTTGGTAATGCGGAAACACAGCAACAACTCATCTAAAAGTAGTTTTAAAAATTCTTTAAAAATGCCCTTTTCCCTTCATTTGAGGAGGTCAGTAAGATAAGTGTATTTTTAAGTACATTAAAAAGTACATTAAAGTAAAATTTCACATAAATGTAGTTTGATTTCAAAATGACTCAAGTAAAAGTAGCTAAGCTATTTAAGTGAGATTGTTTGGGGCCTTTTATTCCCTAATTTCTGTCTGTTATTGAGGGAATTTTGTTCCATTATTTTTCCATGTTTTGCAAAAGAATATTAGAAAACAATAGCAAATTAAGATTTGAAAAACTGCAATCCAGAAATAAAACCTTCAAAATGTTTTATTTAAAGAGATGGTTTAGAGCACAACTTTGCTATTTTCTCTGATTGGCTTTTATTCAAATATATTTTTATGCATATTTTGAAAATGTTTACTTTTTAAATAATTTTTGTAAGTATTTTTTTGTTTTATTTTTCTATCTTTTAAACATAGAGACTTTTTCCATCGTTTTTTCAAATTTATTTTTTTAAGTGTAAAATGAGAGAATGTTATCTGTGCAATAAAGTTTGAAAGGAATGCAATTCATAAAGCTCAACCTGAAAACTATAAATAAAAAATGCATAAAACCTGCAGAAGACTTTGTTAAATAAAATTTTGAAATTTAAACTCATGATTTATTTGTAAATGCTGCTACAAAGTGCAGCCTTAATGAAAGCTGAGGAGAGCCGCGTTAATAATAAGGAGAGCTCTATGCCTGGAGTGCTGCAGTTCCTCTAAGAGAGACGAGGAGGAGGCACTTATCCTTAGCTCCTTCTAATGGAAGTCTTATGATTAGCAATCAGTTAATTAACAGCAGTTTAATGAAAGTATGCTTGATGTTTGGCAGAGTGGTTGACTTTTTAATTGGCTAGATTCATAGTTAGGCTTTGTGAGGAATTATTCTAGCCCAGTTCAAACTGACACAGGGGCCACAATTAAGATAACCTCTTTAGCTGAAACACGGACGTCATTTTTCACAGTACTTTAGAAATATTTGGTTATATTCACAGGAGAGGCGAGTTTAATTGTTCTGCTTGTAATTATTACCTCCGCCAAGGAGGTCAAGTTTTTAGTTGAGTTTCCTTCTGTCTGTCTATGTGCAGGATAAATGGAAAATTTCTGAATGGATTTTCATGACATTTTTACTAAAGGGGCCCTCAGTCCAAGGAACAACCTATAAAATTCAGGTGATGATCCACACCAAAATCTGGAAACAGGATTTTTTTTAAAGGATTCTCTAATGTTGTGAGATTGGGATATTTGGTTAAACATGCAGTTCCCCCCTGAACCAGAGGGTGGCAGCAGTGACTATTGCTAACCTCAGTATCGTACTTAAAGAGTCAGAGGTATTTTACTGAAGACAAAAACAGAGAAAAGGAAATGTTGGTTTGTTAGCAGGATCAGGCATGATCTGGCCATCAAAGACTCTTAACCAGCAAAATTTGGACACAGGGTCAAATGCGGTCAGAATGATTTGATGCTTTGACGCTTCAACGATCTGAATGCTTTGCACTCCGGTTGTTCATCTGCTCTCTTCTTTTGTTAAAGCCGGAGAGCATTTGGCTTAATTTAGTTTGATAAGTTGGGAAAACAGTTTTTAACACATTTTTGAGAAATTAAGTTAATATCACCTGTGCAGGCAGTTGTTCAGGATTAGGATCCTGCTAAAATATCTATTTCTTGTTCGGAGCTGCAGACCTTCTGTCACACTTTGGGACAACATTTGCTGTTTGGCAGATGTCTGCGCTCTCAGAGTGCTTTTCCATTTAATACTGTGAACAGAATATAGCAGCTGCTCTACTCACTAAAGTCTTTAACCTCACTTAAAAATACAAACGAAAACTTTTAAAAAAACACTAAGGAACTTGCAGTTTTGGTTGATTTTGGTCCACAGTGGACAAAGGCTGTATTAAAGGAAGAGCTAATGAATCTAACTGCAGCAAAACAATTTCACATGAAAATAAATGTTTAACTTTGTTTTTTTACTGTATTTATTTATAATTTAGAAGTCAGACTTGAGCAGCACTGACTGATGTGATGCAGGTATTGCAAAAAGTTTATGAACTTCGTGCTCATATTAGACGTCAAGCTGCCATCTTGTTACTGAAATAAATGTTAAGATTCAAAGATGACCAACTGCTGTTCAATGAAAAGATGAAAGTTCTCTTGTTTAACTGAGTACCATTAATACAGCCTTTCGATGTACTTCCAGAGTCTGACTTAACATCATAGAATCAAAGAATTTAACTGACCTGTAAATGTTTTGAAGACCAACTGGAGGTTTTACATTCTCTTCTTTTGCCTTAGAAGTTTTTTAATGCTTACTTTCTGCCCGTTCTTTAGACCTGACCGTGATATGTAGAAAGTTATATGTAGAAAATGAGCAAAGTAGCTCCAAAAAGGAAAAATGAAGCAGCTTAAAATGTCTGAAAGTTGGACCTTTTAAAAAAAAAAAAAAAAAAATAATCAGATTCAATCATGTGCAGCACTAATCTATAACAAAGGATGTAATGCTAAAGCAAAAAAAAAAGAAAAAAAAAAATCACCCGGAACCCAAAACACAGCCACTAAAGATGGTTAATCAAATGATTTATTTCAAATAAATAAAAAGGGTAGAGGGATGAGGGCTCACTGGTAGATCAGGAATGGGGAATGCACAGGGGACACACAGACGACAGAAGCCAAGTCCACAAACCAGAGACAAGGTCTTGAAACAGTCCAGGGTCATGCACGGGAGGATCACTGGCAGAGTATATCCAAAAAAAAAAAAACAAGGCGGCAGGGTCGGCGGCAGAAGAAGGATCAGGCAAAAATCTGTGGTCAAAAACAGGCAGCATCAGGGAAGAGAGAGGAAAAAAAAAACCCACAGAAAACTCCAGGAACTTGAGCCAAAGCTGTGAGAATGGCAACAAACAATCTCACACTGAACTGGTGACTAGCAGCAGTTTAAATAGAGGGCAGCACAATGCAGCAACGCAGGTGAGGGCAATAAGTAATCAGCACAGCAAAGGCAGAGAGGCAGGGCAGGAATCATGACAAAGGAGGGATGACTCAAAGATTTTCCCAGTGTTCAGATTCATATTTTAGCCACATATTGTGCCAAAAAAAACACATTAAATCATTATTTACCTGGTTTGAATCCTCTTGCAGTAAAGGGAGGCAGATTTACTGTTCTGTGTTTCATAAAATAACAAAGCAGCTGAAGAAATAACTTGTTTGGTCGACTATTTGATCTAAAAATAAAAGACAGGCAATTTTCCGGGCTGCTGTGACCCTTGGAAGAGCAGCTGTCATACCAGACATCGCTGACAGTGACAGGGGGAATCATCTGGCTTCTGCTGATTCTATTCAGTCAATGTTGTTAGAAGAGTTTGGAAAGCCCACCCCCCCCCCGATAATCAACAGGTTCCCTGACCTGCTTGTAATATCTAGTTAAACATTTCTATGATGTTTTGAATGGAAGCTGTTGTTGTTTTCTAACGTTGTTTGAAATCAATGAATGATTAGAACCAGAACGGTGAGAAATGTTCCTCTGCTGAAGCTCAGAACGTCAGAAGATCATTAACCTGAAGTCCCACATAAACCTGGAATCAGAGTTTACTGAGAGTGAAGGCGCACTGGTGGAGCTCGGGGTT
>JAUZNJ010084508.1:0-23428 GCA_034780135.1 Jordanella pulchra
ATGGATGGATGGATGGATGGATGGATGGATGGATGGATGGATGGATGGATGGATGGATGGATGGATGGATGGGTTAAACTGTACTAATCTACATAACAAAGCATTACTTTTCTCTCAGGCTATTTAAACATTATAAGTTCATCAATACAGTAGTTTGTTCCCAATGGCAATCACTATAAAAAAGAAAAGGTGGCAGAACCAAAAAAAAAAATAAGGGAAAAAACGTTAGCAAATTTTTAAGTTCAGAGATTTAACTCAACCTTTTTTCTAGGGTTAGGGTATTTTTTTTTTTTTTTTTTTTTAGTCTTGCTTTTGAATTCAATGTCATTGAAACTTGAAATGCTGATTTTTTTTTCCCTGCCAGTAGAAAAGGTAATGATTAAACTAAAAAACTTAAACTACTTACATAAAACTCATACTTTTTATTTAGAGCTTATTGCACCTTAGAGGGAAAATTTCTCATCTACATTTTCACATAATGTGTTTTTCTTTGTTTTTGTGTTAGGAACAGTAACAGTCTGACCCTTACAGTTGTTCCAAGAAGAAAATGCTATCCTTGCTAACCAATTGGCCCCTTCATGGTAATTCCAGTCCCTGATCACTAAATTATTGTCCCTATATTTAACACTTAGTTTTTCAGTTTTATACAACAGAAATAGGCTAATTCATTCCAAACAAACAAGGAGCAGTGGCTAATTTTATACAGGTAGTGGATGCTACTATACAATCTGCTGCTGCTTTCAAAACGTTCTTAATCATTTTCATGCAAGAAAACGTTTGCAGCAACTTATTTTTTTAAACAAGGAGGAGGGTAGACTACAGAGAGTATTGGGTTATTAGAATCTGAGGAGATAAGCAGATGTTTATACAAATAGACAACGATCCTATATTGAAATATCAGGTGTGCTGCTGCCATCAACATCTCTGTTTGTAGATGTTGGAGCTTGGCCTGTTTTTTAGTGTAGTCCTGTGTCTTTTACTGTGACTAACTGTATGTGCTCTCTTTCATCCTCTGACAAGAGAATTGGCTTGGAGCTCGTCTGCCTGGATGTGTCTTTCCTGGACAGAGGCTAGTTAAATTGCCTTTGTCTCTCTACTTCTTTTTCTATGTCTGCTTCTCTTTCCTTAAACCCCACTCGGCTACGGCAGATGGCTGCTCACATTGAGTCTGGTTTTGCCTGCTTTTTTTTTCTGTTAAAAGGGAGTTTTTCCTCTCCTCTGTTTCTCCATGCATGCTTGGTGCGAGGAATTGCTGTTGCTATATAAATAAACTTAATTGAAACAAATTGAATAATATTTTATGGTCTCTGTGGTCATAAGTTTCTGGTTGTAATGTATTATATTTGCCCTGCAATTAGATCAATGGTTTTGGTACACAGTGGGGGGTAGATTTAGGGATCTATTCCATTCAGAAAGCAGTAAATATTGTATGTATTCAAATAGCATTAATGTCTCTCTAGGGCTTTTTTATATCTTATGTCACACCATAGTATTTTTTTCTTAACCCAATATGTCAGCTTTAGGTTGTTGTTTTTTGACAACAGTTTAAAAAATATGTTTGTCCTCAAGAGGGCAGCATTGATAATGTTTTTAAAGTAGTTTCTATATGTTAGGGCGAGACATTCGTAACTTCAAATACTGAGTTTTGGATTTGTTGCTAATACATTTGAATTTCTTAAAAACAATAAATAGAATTGGATGGCAAATGAATAAAAGGAATACAATTTAGCAAGTGTTTATTTGCAATGACAAAACCATAAGTTGTCTAATGCTGTTTAAAAAATGTTTTCTTTAAGATGGTTAAAGCTTTAGCCCTGATTTGGGTTGATTCCCACTGAAATGACCTGCTGAGACTTTCCCTATGAAAATCTGACAACAGGATGAAGAGCATGACCTCCGTTCACCCTGATCAAATTTTTCACCACAACTTTTTGGGAAGCAGAAGCGTTCTACATCTTAATCCCTTCTTAATGTGTAACGACTGAAACAGAACATGGGCTGAAGAGGCTTCCTCAGGCCACCCTGCCAGGAAAAATTTCCGAGAGGAAATGCTCTCTGGAACATGGTTTAAAATGTTTGGGATGACTGAAGCTGACCTTCCAACAAGTTTCAAATTATTGTGGGAATCAAACTCTGATCTCAGAAACATACCAGTTGGAAAACTTGTCTATATGCAGCAGATACCAAACGTCATAACATTTATTCCTAAAAAAACTTAAGTTACAGTCACTCTTTTTTATCAACTAAATGATACTTAAAGGTTGCGACTATTCAGCCTTCATATTAAAGAAGCTTCGCTGTGCCAAATGAGGAAAAGGTTTGTTTGACAGAGCTCATTTGGCTTACAAATACAAAGCTCGACAGGAAAGCTCAAGAAGCTTAGTCAAGAATTGACAAAGGAGAGATTTACCAGTTGCCTTTAAGAGCTATTTTTATACCGGAAGGAAGTGACAAAGTCGAATAACACAAAGACTAAGTTGTCTGACCGCAATGACTGATGTGTTCGCATGAGTAACAGTGAAGAAGTCAACCCCGAGAACTTCACTGTCAAAAGCTGAAAGTAAAATTAATCAGGACTATTTATAGGACGTTTAGTAAGTTTTTTATGTTACAGTCGCTACTATCAGCCTAATTGTATCAAATCCCAAATATAACTGAGTGATCCAGTAGAACAATTCATTTCTTTTCTGGTTGTTTGATTGAACAACCAAATGATCGCTTTAAGATTTTAAATGTGTCTTTTTGCATCTTTCATAAATTACAATAATACATGGGAAAGTTGTCAAAATGATAATACGGGGGTGAGACTAATATAATGAGAAAGAAGCAATCAAATGTGAAAAATAAGCCATCAATATCAGTGTTTTTACCACATGGTATCTGGGCAGTAGCCATATTGGATTCTAAGCTTTGGGTTTCAGATGGAAATATGAGTTTCTCAGTCAAAAGTAGATTAGATTAGATCTTTCTATGTCTAACTTCAGCTGCTAACAACAATATTATAAAGCATTATTACACTTATTCCCCCATTCCCCTTTTTATCTTCCCTTTTACGATTCCTTTTAGAATATTATCTAAGTCACAGTCCATATCTTTGAAAGGCATAACATTAATAATTCTGCAGGACTGCTACATTATTACAGGTAAACAAGAAATAAAAAAGATGTTTTTGGTCATTGTGGGTTCTGACAAATACTTACGAAAATGGCCTGAAATCCACTTAAAAACATATAAGTTACTTGGGATGCATCTTTCATTTAAACAAGAAGTGTGGTTGTGACGTCTTTGTTTATTGTCAGTAACCATTACAGTAAATAGGTAGACATGTCAGTACACCTGTTGCTTTAGTACTTTGTGAACATATCTATCCATACATTTAAATGGTTTTGATATTAAATTGCAAAAACACACAATAAACTGTATGAAAGTGTTCCCAGCATAGTCAGGGTTATCTACTATTATCTAAACTAAGAAGATCTAAATTTGCTTAAACAAAATGTAGCCAGGTGCAGTTGGTGGGTAAAGAGGATTAAATGTTCTATAGATGAATAACTGATAATGAATAATGAAGAATTTGTTTGCTACAATTTGTCACCGTGGAGAGTGTGAAGGAGTAGAGTGGCCTGTAGTACTTTGAAATAACTATATATGAGAAATATAATAATAATAATCATAATAATAATATTTTTTGCTATCATTATTACTATTATCATTATTGTTACTCATGATGCATCTTCCATATTCTTATCTCAAAGTACGACAGGACAACAGTTTAAACTACAAAAGATTAAATGTTAAATACTATAAATGAGTAAAATGTTTGCATGCGCACAGATGGTTCTCTTTCTCCATTGTCTGTCATTGTACTTACGCCTCTTTCTTACCTTTAATGAGTGCCGAGTTTTTCTGGCTAGGAGTTTGAACCTGACTTTCAAATGTGCAAAAAATTGACACAGAAACTGAACCTTCAATGTGCTTTAGGTTGGATGAATCCTATAAGATCACTGCTATAACATGCACACAAAACCGTCTTATATAAATGTTTAGGAAGCTAAAACAAGTAGAAGACCAGTGTGAGCTTTAATCTACAGGACCCCACCTGCTTTCCAGCTGGTCACACAAATGCATGCGAACAACACACAGCACACACAGGCGGAAACCTGGCTGACCGTTGGCCTGTTGGGTTGTGCAGGACAGGAAGGGAATCATTCACTGTAAACTGAACAAGGACCAACTTCCTCTGGGAGTCCCTAAGCTTGACAGCAGCCAAGATCTCTGCAACATGAACCCATCTAGCACACACACACACACACACACACATTTGGGTTTGTAAGGGGATTTTTCATTGACCTCTATTTATCTGTATTACTTACCCTAACCTTAACCATTACCAGCACACACCTACCCCAAAATCAAATCTATACTCAATTTACACCTTAGACCCGGGGTCTCAAACTGGTTCCAGAAAGGGCCGTGTGGCTGCTGGTTTTCTTTCCACCCAAGCAGTAGCACACCAGACTCCATTCATCTCATCAAGTCATCGGGTTAAGACTAGACTAAGTTGATAAGTTATAAGAAACACTTTTCTATGCCTCGTCTCACCTTCATCGTTTCTTGGTCTGATAATGGAAGAAGATATGCTTTTTTGGTATCACAGCGTGTGTGTGCCATTTCTGTCACCTTCCCCCCCTCACACAGGAATAGAAACAAGAGATGCATATTCGTCAGCTGATCCAACTGGAAATGCTGACACTGGTATCCCTGTCTGCCACTGTTATCTAAGATGGTAGCAGAGTAAAGCGAAGCATAAAAAAAAATACATAAGGTAAAAGAAGCATTTTTGAAAGCCCAGAGAACTGTTCTGATGTCTGTAGTTTTCCTTTACAAACCTTTCTAAATTTCGTTACAAATAGTTGTGCTGTATGAAAAAAATTGAAACAGCATCTTTCAAAACATTCCCCAACTGATATAGGTCAGAGCTTTGACTAGGCCATTTAATCCAGATATAGCTTTGATCTAAACATCGTTGTCCTATTGGAAGTTAAATTTCTATCAGTCTTAAGTCTTTTATAATCTTTAACCCTGTGTTTACACAGGCTGAATCCAAATTGGGCAAATCGGTAAGGACACTTTAACCAAACCGGAAGTGCGTCAAATGTCGTCAGGATGTTTCCAAATGATGGTTTATCTAGCATAGGCAATTCCCTACAATCCAACCTGCTGCATAGAGGCTATAAGGATTCCCACAATCCTTTGCATGACAGGACATACAGGCATAGCCCATCTCAGGGAATTTAACTGAAGCAGATTATTTCTTCACCTGTGACACATGCTAATATCAACACCTTTTGTTTTTTATAATGGAGAGCTTTGGTCCCAAGTCTTATACATATTTATAACTTATTTTATTTTATTTTTTTCTTGTAGTTCTTATTCAGAAGTCTGTAGACTCTGTTTTAACTTACATCATTCATGTCCATTTCCATCAAGCACTGCTGCCTGTCAAGTAATCCATAATGCTGAAGGCTGTCCGGATGCACCCAGTGTCAAATGCGGCCCAGCAAAATTCAGAACGGATAATGGAGCAGACTTTAAACATAGTCAGTGTGAACAGGTGACAATTATTGTTTTGTTTCCAACCATCATATGAATACTTTATTGGGATTTCATGTGTTAGACCAATAACTACCTTGTTCTGGTCTGTCTCATAAAATCCCACTTCATAACGCACTTAAGTTTTTTTATTTCAAAAAGACAAAATGTGAAAAAGTAGTACTTTTACAAAGCTCTTTTATGGTATTTTAGCTTTAACAGTGAAAATAAAAGGGAAATCTGAGCCAGTAGGTTTATAGCTATGCACACACAGTGAAGGAAAGGAATGAAGGAATCTGTGGTTTTGACACCTGAAACTGAAGAGTTTTTATGACTCATACATAAAAAAAGAAAGCGAGATGATCAGCATAAGGAAACAGGTGTTTAAAATTCTATCATTTATCAGTTCTTCCTCAAAAGCAAACTAAGGTTCAGGTGATGCTTTGCTATTATGTGATTTTTTTACCTGATGTGCACAAAGAGAGAACTACTTTAGTGTAATAAGTGTCAATTTATTACTGTTTAAAAAAAGAATACTTTCGTAGGCATAAAAAAAACTTTAAATATATGTATAAAATGGTTTACTGGTTTTACTGTAAACCTGACCCATTTATTAAGTTCTTTCCAAATCACAAAACAACTTGAGACACTTTGGCATTTTGTGTAAAAGAGGCTCTAAAATTAAACTCTACAAACAGATCCTTATATTTCCAGTCTTTACAGTTGCTCTTTTTTTTTTGCTACACTTTATATGCTTCTTTGCTAGTTGGAGCACAAGAAAAAGAAACCAGTACTAGATCTAATTGCAAAAACACAGCATTGCCACCACCTTTCAAAAAGGCCTTGAGTCACAATCATAGATGATTATAAACAGAGTGATTGTTCCTTAGCGTCTGCATTCAGCAGAATCTAATAACCACACAGTCACAGGTTGTCAGTGTGACTCTCTAAATCACTGCCTCTACTTCCGCAAACAGGGAAGAACTGTCAGCTATTGTTCTAGACAAGAACACACACACACACACACACTAACACATATCTCATGTACTGTCGACCGGATGCTGGCTGTCTACTCAGCTGCGATGTCTCACTTACATAAATACACTATCACATACAAGGCCAACTGCGGCGATGACGCCTGTAGTCATCAAAATATATCCTGAATGGAAAAGCTGGCTTTAAAAGTCTGATGACTTTCTGTTTTTTTTTGGGAGGAGGGATTTATTTTTAACATAATTCAGTTTAGACAAGTCATATTTGTGCTGCCGTCTGACAACGGGTTTGAGTTAAACCGCTGGCATTTACACTAATACAACCACATTGACTAAGACAGTCTAATGTCTTGTTTACTGCTGGGTTGAGCAAGTACTTTTGTCAGTGTGTAAGTCAAAGGATGTGTGATGTTTTTGGACTTCCTTCTCCACATGTTTACAAAGGGCATATAGGGAAATTCTTGTCATGATACGTCTGTCCAGTTTTACTACGTAGAGGAACAGAAACAAAAACCTGGCTGTGAAGCATAATGGCTTTCCCTAGGGAAAAACCTCACATCCTGGAGATATTGACTTCCTCTTGCTGTACAGTCATGTTAACATTTCCTCTGTTTCTAAACCTTAATATAGCCTTAAGGACTTTAATGAAATGCTTTGTTGCTGTTGTTATTTGATGAATATTTAGCAAACACCAAGGTAATTTTCTGCCTTAGTTATGCTACATTATGCATAATTTCACAATTATGAATGTTTTATGTTCTCTGTGAATATAGACTCGTTTACTTTTGTCAAAGGACTTTTAGACAATCTAATGGACACGGAAATGTTAGACAAGATTGGATGATGGATGCTGTGAATCAGACCCAAAAAACTGGTTATGAAAGAAACAAAACGACAAACACAAAATGGAAACAACAAAATAAAGTGATGGCTAAAAACATCTCAGATATTCTTATTGTCTTTAGGACTCAATGTGATGTTTTGCATGAAGAAATTCAATCTATGGGTATTTATTTTAAATAATTCCCAGATAAATTTTACGTCTCATCAAAGGTACTGTTGACATGTTGGCTAGAAGAGTAAATGCAACCAAAATGACTTTTTGGCCTTTAGGTGAAGACACAAAATTATCTTACTTTCTAGCACACAAAAAGTATGTGATACATTTGCTTGATTTTTTTCCATTGGTTTCATTAGACTATAGTGTGATTTATTTTAGCCCTATGTAAATGATCATTTTAATAACTGTTATTACTGTGCACATTTGTGTACTAAAAGAAGAGGACATTCCATTTGTTTACAAAAATGAAAAGCAAAACTTTAATAAAACCTTATGAAAAGTCTCCTTTTTTCATCTTGCTGAAAGTCATCATGGAATGGTTCTTTTCTGGCTGTTCATGCGTAAGCAAAGCCATTACTCCCACTCCTTTTTGCGTTGCTGCCCAGTCTCCTTTCTGGGAAAAAAATGTCAAAGTTAAAGCTCTTATCACTTCCTTTTCCCCTTCCTATTATTCAGAACATGAAACATTGAAAAAAGTAGTGCTCAAAACAACCAGCTAAAGGCTATTTATGGCAAGTATTGTACATTCCATACCTCCCTGATATGTGACAGTGTTTGATTGTGGCTGTGACCGTGTCAATGCAAGATATTGTGGCTTCCTCTCTTTTTCTTCCTGCTTTACTCACTCCCTGTTTTATTCTGTTCCCACTTCCTTTCCTGTCTGTTTATAGGCTACATCCTTTCTGTGTGTTCCCAAGACCAGAGGAGTTGCTATAATTGTTCTCTAGTTGTCCAAAAGGAATGTCCAAAGCAAACCAGTCTTTTGAAGTGGCTCATTGTCTGCTGACCTCAGTAGATAGAGGAGGTGGTTACGGGGGAGGGAAGGGAGAGGAGGAAAGCTATACAGAAAGGGAGAAATACAATGAGAAGAGCGAGAAAAAACTGTGATTTATCACTCCAAAAAACAAACAACAAAATCAAACTTTACTTCTGAAGAAAATGCATTTACTTGTAACTACTTTTTCATTTTTAATTCAAGTGATAAAAGGGAAATGATAAAATCTCTTAGAATTTTTTATAAACCTTCAGTCTTTGATTATGTCATTACATGAATTTTATATAGTTTTGATTATCATCCTTTTAAGTATCAACAATATTCTGCCTTTTTCTCAAACAAGTGGGGAAAATCCTGCTCTAAATCTGATACCCTACTTCTACTATTTTTAGCATGATACACTGTTAAACTAATACAGAAATGTTAAGCTACTCTGCTAAATTACTGCAAATCATAGAAAACAGATTAGTATGAGTTTGGTTAGTTAAACATAATAAATCTGGTGGATCTCTGATCACATTCTTTGTATTCTTCAGTGCTGGGATCTCATTAACATACTTGGCCCAACCAGTAACAATTTGACATTCTGAAGGAGAATTCTCCTTAAGGAAGCAAACATTCATTGGATGCACAAAAAGGTTGAATCTTGAAAAGATCAACAAAATAAACCTACCATAAAATGTAAAAAAAAAAAGTCTTCGAAACCAAACAGACCCAAATATGAACCCTTTTAAACCTTGACACAGAGAAACTCCATCAGGGATCAAGGAGCATAACTGCAGGTGTGGAGGTATGACTTTGCCTTGTCATTGTTTTTTGTTTTTTTTTCGGCCATGGGACATCTACAGACAGTAAAGAAATGAAAAAAATTATTTAGACGAAATTTGAAAAGGTAAAAAGGCTACATGGATACAAAACAAGTTTAAGAATTAACTTACTCCTGACATCAAAACAAAACAAGGACTGAAGATTTGCAACTGGCTTCTAAACATACATATCTATATATATACATATAGATATATATATCTATATCTATATGTATACATATAGATATAGATATATATAGTTAATTTACACAAAATTGAATTTTCAACAAAATTATTGCCTCGATCCTAATCACCAGGAGTAGCATTATGCCTTGCTGCATTTTGGAAAATAGCACCAGTAAACACAATTTCATAAAAAATGATTACACTGTAGTACCAAAGCCAATATTTCATCAGATATATGAAAAGAAAGCATTATACAAAACCTTTATCAGTTAATCTATTGATCTACTCTGTAACCAGGCAAATTGCTATTGGAAGTACAAATAATTTAAGACTATAAGGACATGTTGACTTAATTAGGTTCTATAGGGTGATTGTATCATGATCCTGGTCACCAGCTCTGATCTGATTACTTAATCATCTCCATCTACTCTGCTGCTCTTCTCCTCATCAACGCTCATTATCTCCACCTGTGCTCCTGCCTTTATAAGTCTAGTTCACACCAGACGCAGATGCCAGATTGTTGTCGAGCCTCATGGTGAGTCTATCCAGCTTTTTTCTTGTTCTGCCTACAATGACCTGGATTTCTCCTGAGACTTTGATTTCGTTTGAGCCCCTGTCGGATCTATTTTTATGTCCATCTTTGTCGCTGACCCTTTTTCTGTCACTGACCACGATCCCAGATTCTGTTTGGATTTTCTCAGCCACCTGATCACCTGGTTCTGACCTCATTAATTTAACTGTATCATTTCACTGTATCAATACTATATCAATGAAGTAGTGTGATTCGTTTTTTCTCCCTCAAAATGAAGCAACAGACTGAAGAAGGCCAAGTCCTCACTATATTGTTTAGAAAATATTGTGTATAATTCAGTAATAAGGTCAAATTAGCTTTTTATTAAATAAGAAACACCAATAATTTTTGTATGTATTTAATCAGAAATATTTTTTCACACTTGTTCTTTCTCTTAATTAGATCGTTGAAATGTGTAAGTCTAAACCCATTAATGTTATTTTTTTCACTCTGATGTAAAAGTGTGATAATAATAAAACAGACAGAGACAAGGGAAAGAATTATGTTTTCATTTTTGGGCTGTTGGTTTGACAAAAAGATTCACTGATCTGAATATCAATGCCTAGCAGATCTATATTTAACTTCCAGGACACATTGAGAGGATAAAAATATCTTTAGTTAACGTCATGTGGGCGAGAATAGACATAGCCACAAAAACTTGATGGAAAATTCATCACCTACCCACTTGTGTATGTGATTGAGTGACTACTTTTGAATCAGGCACAATGAGAGGAAACAGTTTGGAGACTGAGTCAGTGCAGCTTCATCACAATCAGTGAGAAAGAGTTGAATAGTTCAGCCTTTACACATTATCAGTTAGGTTCAAAAAGACAACAGCTCTGCCTGTTCAATGAACAGACGTGTTTTTTAAGCATTTCTAATGTTCTGTTTTGGCATGTAGTTAACTACTGATTCAATTTGGTTGTATAAAGTCTCCAGTAATAAAGATCATTATTCAGATTATGATCCCTTTAGATCACCTCACCAATCTGTCTTTTGTTAATTCTCAGCTTTTATGTTTGCATTTACTTAAAGGTTGAGTCACTAAAACAAAGGGCAGGAAGTCTGATTATGAATTAACATTTGAACACATAATTAACATCAGCTGTTTAAAAAAATTCAAATAAAAAGAAATCCTTATCCGTTTTTTTTTACTGAATTTTTTTCTCTAAATGCTTCTCCAATATAAATTACTTTAAAATGTTGCCCATTGTTGTCAGTGGAGTTGTCAGAACTCTTCTTTAAATAAATACAATACTTTATACCATGAATTTACAGACATTTTTAGTATATTAACTGTAATATATGAAACGTGGGCAAAATTATCAAAACAGT
Organism: Jordanella pulchra; assembly: GCA_034780135.1. Lineage (NCBI taxonomy): Eukaryota > Metazoa > Chordata > Actinopteri > Cyprinodontiformes > Cyprinodontidae > Jordanella > Jordanella pulchra. The sequence continues at coordinate 11,318 of JAUZNJ010084508.1, forward strand.
CAAATTAAAAGTACTACTTTGAAAGACACCTGAAGGTTTGACAGTAATCAAGGGTATATAGTAGAGCTAAGAGCCGGTTGCCAATGTATCATTAGTTTATATATGGCTCTATGCTCTTAATACTTCTATGCCCCCACAATGTCAATAAGACTAAGTAACATATCTGCAATAGATGAAATGTAGTAGTTAAGATCTTAATATATCATGATTAGATACAGTCGCAAATAAAAAAGCAAACACAAAATACATCCTTCCATCCATCTTCTCCCGCTTCATCCGTCAGGGTCGCGGTTGGTGCCTATCTCCGGCAGACTAAGGGCGTAAGGCGGGGTACACCCAGGACAGGACGCCAGTTTGTCGCAGGGCAACACATAGACACACAAGGACGCACAACCATGCACACACACACTCACACTTAGGGACAATTGAGAGATGTCAATTAACCTAACAGTCATGTGTTTGGACTATGGGAGGAAGCCGGAGTACCCGGAGAGAACCCATGCATGGACGGAGAGAACATACAAACTCCATGCAGAAAGACCCCAGGCCGGGATCGAACCTTCTTGCTGCAAGATAACGCTAACCACTGTCCACCGTACAGCCCTACAAAAAAACATATAAAATGAAAAAAACATAAATATAGATTGTTATAAATTATACCAAATTAATTTTCTCTTAAGCTTCATTTCTCTGTGACATACTGCTTTAAACTCAAGGTTACATGAGGGTTTGTGGCTGAGCTGTTTTCAACATCAGTGAAATATAATTTGGGACAAAGCAACAAACAGATGACAGAAGAACTTTTCACAAATGGTTGTAGAGGTATATATTTTACACCTGGCTGCTGATGTGGTAGAAACATCTAAATTCAATGATTTGGAGGGTTGAGACCCTTATGTCACGCAGGCACTACAGTATGGATATATTTAGTTAAATAATAGTGTTTCTAGAAAGACAAACTTTTTTGGCTACTATTTGCAAAATGTTAATAAAAGGCAGCATGAATCTAAATATGTGGACAATATTTTTACTGATATTTCTTTGTCATCAAAGCAAGGTTCTATTTTTTTCCATCAATTAGGGGAATATTTCAGTATAGTGCTTGTATAGTGAGATGTGGCTTTTAGGTTTGTAGAGTAGTTTTTTTTTATCTGCAACTATGAATTCACTTGTATGTATGCATGTATGTATGAATTAATGTATCTAAAATGAATGTCATCAACTTCCAAGAACATTACAGTCAATCATTACAGTTTCATGTGTCAGTTCTTAACCATTTCCTGCATTTTTCAAATGTTTAAATAAGAACAATTCCTTTCTAATTTGGTCTTTTTTCTCTTTTCACAATCACAAGTGTAAGAACATCCAGACATGTGCTCAAACACATCTTTTTCTTTACCTGCCAGGATTCATCTGTGATCACACAATGTCTGATATTCTCCAGAAGAAGGGGCATGTGGAGGATAGATCCGATATTTTAGCTCCTGCCTGCAGCTTTTGTTTGGAGCTCGGCAGCTAAAGGGGAACAATCAGCAAACCATGACAATTCATGATGGCTTTTCTTTCTCATCCACAAGTCTAGAAGTGTGCCTCCCGTCGGGGGCGATCATCATACGCTCCTCCCTCCATGCCCCGCCTTCCCTGTCTAAAGCTTCTAATACCCAGGATGGCTTCCAGTGTGTTTGCACATAGTGTGTACGGAAATTCAGGGCCATGTCAGTGGCTATGACAGCAGAATAAGACCCTATTCAAAAGGAGTGAAGTCAGCCAACTAGGGCCCCCCTAGCCTGACTGATCATGCAACAACAGAGAGGCACCGGGCTCATTATTGATGCAGATCTGTCTCAGAATAAGGTTTGCTGAGAAAAAAAAGAAGCACATAATGCAACACGGCAGCATGTTTTCTGAACAGGTAGATCAACAAGTGTCTCATTGCTAATAGATAATCTTTTAGACATTCAGTTAAATCAGTGCAGTTGTTTTTATGGGTGATCAGCTTCAAGGGGCATGTTAAGGGGGGGGGGGGGTCCCATGAAATCTTCGTCCTCTGTGTCACTTTTAAACACCTCAGCGGTAGAAGATGCAGCGATTCCTCTTCTACTTCTTTTGTTTCCTTCATGTCAGTAAGAGTAACCTCTGCTTTTCACCAGTCCCTTACAAGTTTCTCACCAGCTTTCTTTCTGCTGCTCGATTAACGTTTTCAGGTGCATATTTTACTAACTGCAGCTTGTAATCTGCGGAACATGATTTTCCTTTTAGTGCCATTTCGGAGCCCTCCTCAGTTGTATTTAAAAGTTGCCGCCAATGTTAAAATGATCAACACAGGCCTAGAGCGTCATTTTGCGATTTAGTGTGAAAATAAGTGTGAAATGATACAATAACTTGCTAATAATTTCACACATAAGTTGCTCCAGAGTATAAGTCGCACCCCCAGCCAAACTTTAAAAAGAATTGCGGCTCATATAAATACGGTAATGATAATAGTAAAAAATGGGTCTCCTAGTCGAAATTGGCCCTTTAATCACGAGCTGCTTCTCAACTATTGTCCGCTTAGCAGGTGTATGCTTTTGCCTTGTGGTGTGAGGAATGATAAGACTTCATTAACCTTAATTCATTTATAAAGTCCAAAACAAAGCCAAGGGTAACGTTTAGAGCTTTTTGGTGTTTGTTTTATTTACCCATCATGTTACAAATCTGATGACCTGCTGTCATTTGCGATTCTTGACAGTAAAAACACCGTCTTTTTAAATAGCAATGCAACTAAATACAGTTTACTGTGTATTTAATAAACATTCATTCTAAATGTTACCATGGTTGCCTTTCAAACCAGTAACCCTTTCCTCAGTGCTACATAATAGCTGATGCTGAGGGCAAGGGAGGAAACTAAAAGTGATTCTACTGAGAGGGGGCACAACGCATAGAATAAGCTCTATAGATGAAATATCTGCTTTGGGTGACAGTTTGACATGTTATAACCCTTTACTTTCATATAATTAATCATTGTGTTACACAACTTGAGCTTGAAATCAAATAAAAAGCAAAATAATATAACTAAAAAAAATAAGAAGAATCTGTTTCACAGCATTACGCTCGATATATTCAAGCTCAATGCAACATAATGGAGTGAGCTGGTTTTCATTCAGAGCCTGAAATTATTATAGTAATATGATAGTGATTCAATCATCTGCTTCATCACTGTCCTAGCACCAGTTTTTACTTTTCTTATTTGCAGCTTTAATTCAAGCAGTCTCACTGTTTAACTGTTTGCCCCTTTTACCACATTCATTGTTGACCATTCCTCTGGGGAACAGGTCCATTAAAAACAAACACCAAAAACAAGTTTGACAGGAGAAAGATAAGTGCTGGAGGGGAGAAAAGGAGAGGAAGGTTCAGAGGAGGTGGTGGTGAGCTGCAGAAGAGCAGAAAAAGTGAAAATAGGAGGAGGGTTGTGGAGAGGTTAAGGCAGTGAAAAGTGAGGGAAATCAAGTAGCCATCCGGTGATCATTTTACAGGCTGAGGGGAAGTGTTCCTGGGGAGGGGAAGGAGCCAGACAAATGACTGAATTAAACCGAAGTGGGTGGCAGCACTCATCCTAACAGAACATCAGTCTGAAGGTAGGACAACAGGGACCACATTGGGAAACAACAGCATCTGAGGAAAAAAATATGAACTTGTTCAACTTAACGAAAACTCATCTGCAGATTCGGTGCCTTAAAAAGAAAAAAAAAAAAAAAATCCTTTAATACATTAAATGAGCCAGGGAGTCTCTTGTGGATTTTGAGCTGTAGGTTTCAGATGCCTGATCTGACAAATGAAAACTTTTAGCATATGTAGCTAAAAGTGGTTTAACATTATGTCGTTAGCACAGAGGCCAGGAACAGCTGGGACCAGTTCTATAGGGACAATGGCCCCTGCTGGCCCATATCTAGAACCACCCATGTTCTTGACAGAAGTGATTCATAGAGGATCTTTCTTCCAAAGGATTTAACCTGATGGGTCTAAAGATGTAAGTTGCACTAATGTAGCAAACGTGAAAACTGGTCAAAAGGAATTTGCACTTAAAACATTGTTTGAAAGAATGAAACTTTGTCAAAATAGAATCAGGTTCATAGGAAATGATGTTTTAGACGGTGAACAGTCATTTTTGCTGAGTGACGTCAAGCATTTATTTTCTATCTTTAATGACATATCCACTGGTTATGGAGAGTAAAACAGTAGATTCTGGAGAAAGCTGCACCAACATCAGCGTCAAGTATGAAAACCTTCACTGCTTTTGCTCAGGTTCAAGTCCTGCCAGCGATACACAGAAGCTGGACTCTAACTCAGCCTTCTCCCTTCAGTTCTGATAAACATTAAGACACCAATTGCATTATCATATTAGAAGAGACGTGAAGCACAGAGCATGGCACACTTTCAGCACATTAGAAGTTTCACTTTTCAGTCTCTCCTACAGATGTACATGTAGGAAAAAGAGCGATGGAGTCAAAGAAGGTGATTTTATTCCTGCTAAGAACAGGATTAAGAAACAGATGGTCAGTTCTTGAACATTTTCTTACTAAGCACATTTTGCACATTCTTACTCAAACTGTAGTGAAACTTTTTTTCTTTATATGTGTATTTTGAATGCCGTGGATATAAAAAGTATATTCATCTCATGGATGGATTTAAAAAAACAAATCTTGCATGAATCGGAAATGACATGTAGAAAGTGTCTGATTTTCAATGTAACAAAAGTGATTATGATTTGAGTGGATTTTCTTTTGCGTGAATTTGAGACCCAGTGTGTGTGTGTGCGTGTGTGTGTGTTTGCACCACTGTGTTTGAATGCATGTGTTCTGGAGACCTGTAAGGCCCCTGGTATCCAGCAGAGGAATGCAGCAGTCTCTTGAAAAGTAGTTATCAACTAATGAGAATTCCACTCGGAGCAGGAAGGAAGGGCTTAGAATGCGTGTCCCTCAGCGAATTGGGGCGAATGTTAATCACGATGCCTCTGAGCACAAGCACTTACACACACACACACACACACACACGCACAGAGGCATGCCAGCATGCATGCACAAGAGTCTAGACCCAGCATAGAGCTGCAGAGCTTGACACATGAACAGAAGAGGGGGGGGATGTTTTTAGAAACTAGGCTTGGTGTTGTCTTCGTGGTTTGAAACTAATTGGTTTCAGATGAAAATCAGTGCACAAAAAATTTGAGAAGGCCCTAATGTTGCCTTGTACTCAGTCCCCCCTTCGAAAAAGCACCCCTCTGTTCCCCTTCTTTCCTTCACTTTCTCTGTTTTTGTGGCTTTTGGTCTTCCTGCCACACTGATTGGTTAATTATTCAAACTTCATTTTGTTTCAGAGTTTTGCTTAAGAGTGTTGGCATCAAAGTGAAGCCTCTTAAAAAGACTATAATCTCGTTGGCCGAATCTGATCAGAACAAATGCAAAAAGAAGACACACGATAGTATTAAAAAGTTTGCAGTTCTTTCATTTCTCTCCATTAACTGCCCCTTCCTCGTTTGTGTCCCTGTTTTCCATGAAGGACACCCGGGCCTCTAGAGATCCTGTCCCTCAGGAAGAAAGCAAGCTTCCCCCTCCTCTTCTGTTTTTTCATAACCTATTATTTATGTCTGACAGACCTCCTCCAGACAAATGGCTGCCATATGGAGAAAGACAGAAAACCAGAGAAAGAGGGAGGGGAAGGAAAAAAATCTGTATCTTCTTTCTCTCTCCTTACTTGCAAAGTTGATTCTCTTGCATATTAAATTGGATTTTTTTTTATTTTCCTTTGACATTATGAATGTTTCTTCACTTATTTTGTCCAAGCAAAACTACGGCAAGGCTATGAACAAGTTTGAAGTGCTTCATGCGTCTGTGACCTGATATCAATAGTGACGGCTCATTTCTCAAAGATGTGCAGCATCTGATGGATGTCCACCAGAACCTCACTCATTCAGTCTGTGTGGTCCTTTTGGGGGGGGCAATATCTGAGGGACATTAAGTAGCTGAAATTGAAAGTTAAGAGATATTATAGAGGTAGATGCTGTAATAGTGGCACATGCTTTATATAACAATAAAAGTGTTATCACAACACAAAAAGATTTTTATTGGATTGCCAAAATATGAATCCCTCTTAAACTCATTTTTTTCACATTAAAACCACTAAATGTTAAGTGTTTTATTGCAGTTATGTTACGGGTTATGTATGTTTATTCAAACCCACTCTTTGTTGCTCTGGTTGTAAACTTGGGGTCATTGACTTCCTTCACCCCACTCTCGAGTCCTTTGCAGCCTTGAAAGTGACTATTTTTCTTCAGTATTTCCCTGTGCTTAGCTCTTTTCACCTTGCTATCACCTCTGCGTAGCTTTCCCTTCCCTGCTAAAGAAAATAATCCTGAAAACATGCTGTCACCACCATGCTCCTAGATATGGTGTGTTTGATGAGATATGCAGGGGGTTGACATTGTTTTAAAGGGGAACACAGTATGACAGATAAAAACAGGCTAATAGTTCATCTCTAATATATTAAGTGAACCACAGAGCTAAAGCTACCTAGAGATGCAGGAGAAAGATTAAAACTGCAATCCTACTTATTAAGGCTGTAAAGCTTAAAAGTGTAACTTCTACATTTTAAACTCACTTTTAAAATAAAAATGTAACAGTAAAAACAAATAGATAAATAAAAAATGATTAAAGGGACCCTCCAGTTACAGTTTTTGTGCCAGCTCAGATCATCATAAAACTGATTTAATATTATGTCTTCAGTATAGAGGCCAGGACCGGTGGTACAGGGGCACCGGCCCCATCTAGAACCGCCAGTGTTGTTGTTGATGTTTATAAGGCATTCAACATACCTTTCCGATTTTTATGTGTAAAAAAAATTGCGTACCTGAAATAATGATCTAATCTAGCTGTATTTTGTCATGTATATGGTGTTTTACAGCTCGGCCTAAACTTAATAAACAACAAACAAACAATAGAAAAAAACAACAACATGTATAATGGGATTCTGTTTGTCATGTAGCTACAGCCCCATTTCTAATATAATGAATCAAAACATATTGGAGGGAAAGTCTTATTCATCGTATCTCGGTCAATGGCAAAAATGGTGTCCTCATCTTTCCAAACATCTGGATACACATCTGGAACCTGATCCTGAATCGTTCTCGTTTAGAAGAAAATTAAAATATACATAACCTCTCCTCGTATTTAATTTTTTTTTTTCTTGTCAGAATTAAAGTGTAGCTCGTTTCTGGTCCCCAAGGGAGCTGCTTACAGGCTAATCCCTGATGGGGCCTTCCTCTCCTCCTCCTCCTCCTCCTCTTCCACCCGGGCCCCCGTCTGATTCTTTCTTCCTCCTTCCTTCCTCCCTGCATCCTCGGGTGTAAAGCTCCCTTGTTTCCACTGGACAAAACAGTACTATTGTGTCCTCTTTAACTCTCCCTTTCTCTTTATTCCAGCAGCTCGCCCCTCTTCCTCGCACACCATTACCACACCCTTGATTTTCTCAAAAACTGAAGCAACATTTAAACCAAGGGAAGTAGGAAAATTGTAAACAGCAGGTTTATAGGCCGGAGGCTGAGTCCTGCAGGGCTCAGAATCCAGCAGAGCAGAGAAACAGGCCTTTGTTAAAGAGGGATTAGTTTGGAAGCTGAGATGAGGGTTGCCACCTCCACCAAAACTCCTCACACCTCCACCTCATACACAAGCACTTAAACAACACACCCAGTTTAACATATGACTCACAGACGCAAATAAATATCCACAACCTGCACAAACGTGTGCTCCGCATCTTGGGTTTTAAAAAATGTATATGTTTAAGAAAAACAAAAAAACTAACACTTACTGATATTTGGCTTCTATCTGCACTGAAAACACATAATTTCAGAAGTTAATTTGTCAACATTTGACTTGGAAAATGTTTATCTCTTGCAGCTGCAATTATAAGAAAAATAACATTCTAGAGGACATATTTTATTTTTATTTAACCCCTGATTATCTTACTGTAGTATTCCCCACAAATATTACAAAAATTAAAAAAAATAAATTCTTAGAAAAGTTTCAGTCAGACCCATCACAAAAAAAGGTTACATTTGTATAACCAATATACAGAAGAGCAGATTATTTAGATTGGCAATACAAGCACGATCTGATCCACCAGTGTTTCCAATCATCATATGTTCTCCTTATACTAGTATCACTATTATCACAGCTGAGCTCATGAGATCACACATGAATAGGGGCAAATCAGCTTAATGAGCGGCCAGATCTGTGTCTCTCTGGTTCTTCATACATGCCAAACACATTGGTGCCATTTAGAATCAGCTGAGTGACACTTGGAAGAACAGCACATTGTCTTCATAATATAAAACCTATTTAAGTCTGTAATTATCTCTCTTACAATCATTGATACATCTTCGAAGTCAGTCAACATCTAGACATCCTTTATCTTTTGCAGTCCCTTTAAATACAATGGAGGCAGATCTGGCGGCTTAAAATACTAGATGAGCTCTTTCCCCCTCATAAGCAACTATTTGTTGATCATGTTACACCCATTTAGATTGTGTTTAGTTTGCAGTAAAATATGCATTTTCTAACCTTTTTTTAATGCAAATAACCTATTAACATACATGGCCCATTGATCCCTTTTTAGTTGACAAACTATGTGACATTTTTTTCTGTGTTAGTTTTTTCAAAAACAAAATACATCCATCTTCTCTACCACACACACACACACACATACACACTTAGGGATAATTGAGAGATGTAAATTAACCTAACAGTCATGTTTTTGGATTGTGGGAGGAAGCCGGAGTACCCGGTGAGAACCCACGCATGCACGGGGAGAACATGCAAACTCCATGTAGAAAGACCCCAGGCCGGGATGGAACCCAGAATCTTCTTGCTACACGGCAACAGCGCTAACTTGGTAACTTGGTAACCTCTGCACCATCGGACAGCCCTATCGGGCAAAATACAGCTGTAGAGCTATCCTCACACCTCACAGCTGTACAGCTATCCTTTATTTGGATATGTAGCCTAAGGTTATTTACTTTCTGGGGACAGGATATTTGCTTAAAGAGGTTAACTTTAATGGACAGAACCAGATCTGCTGACCCCCATACACAATAACTCAATGGATGGTTGATCTGAAAGTATTACCTCTGGCTGAGTGGTGTGACATCTACACCAAGCTAACTGAAAAACAAAGGGTGATCTTAAGTTCTACCTAGCTATATCAAGGCCAGGAAATAATCATGTTGGATCATTTTGAACAAAAGAAGCTATAGCACATTTTTAACCAGAGCCGTTTAGGGCTCTGCTTTTAACCACAACAACGATCTTTTTTTTTTGTCTGGTAATTGCTGCAGGTAAGGGTTAAAACTTCTAATTGTCAGGACTCTGTTGATTCTGGCAACCAACAACAAAACAACATGTTGATTCAAGCTCCTTGTGTAGCCGAACCTGCGCTATTGGCCTGCTCCATACGCTATTATGGAAAGAAAAACATTAATGTTTTTGAACCAAACAGATTTTTTAAACTTTACTACAAATAAAGATCCTAAATTCAGGTATGCATTCCTATATATAGCCTTTCTATGTTTTGTTGTGTTACCGCTTTTTTAGGTACATCCCACCCAGCAACACACATCAACATATTGTTGTTTTTTGTTTTTTTTTTGTTCATTCAATATATGAACTCCTGGACATTGACTAAGCCATTTAAATACAGAGTTAAGATGTATGAAACCTTTTGCAATGCACTTTATGAGACTGTAAGAATTAAAGATCCCTATAATAAAGAGAAGCTGTAAATGTCCATAACGTGAAAACACCTCATATCAATGGCCTGGTTTATTTCCTGCATGCTTAAAAAATATAGACGGACATTTCTATGTGAGGACTATATTAGGTAGTAAAAAACCTTTTGAAAAGAACGTCCAGTTTGACAACTATGATTTGCAGCCATGACTTAAAAACACGTCTCCTTGAGACTGTCTTTGACCAGATGATTCAGCTTTGGTTTTAAATCTACAACCGATAGGTGTACAAAAGGGCAGTCCATCAGCCCTGACTGTTGGACCTGCTTTAACCCAACATCAATACCTCCTCCTAAATCACAAAATGACATTTCGGGTCTTCTGAAGAAATCCTGCGCATATGGATGGAAGGTGTGTGCTCTTAAAACACACGTGCTAGCAAGCAACAGCGATCAAACAGCACAGCTGGGCTTGATGTGCTGTGGAGAGCATGACAAGCTAATGTTGTAGATTTAGCATCTAGCTGGAGATCCTGAGCAAGGCAGGTTAGAATTCCTCTTTGATGGCAAATATCAAATGCCTTTTAGGTTTTCGTAGTTTGCCTTTTATGTTTCATACTCACTTTCACTTCCTCCCATCCTTTCACCATCTCACTGCTGGTTATGTGCTGAGGTTTCAATTCAACTGCTCTCCCTCTCTGCGTGTGCTTTGAACTCCTCAAACCGTTCTTTTGAAGGCCCCAGTCATAAAATGTCCCTTTATGCTGTGGAGCCTCTTTGATGATGCTGTCCCTTTGTACAATACTCTGCTCAGAAACTTCCGACTAGCATTACCACACCCACACAGACGGACAGGCAGACTGGCAGGTAGGCCTCATGAATGAAGTCTGGTTTGGAGCTTTAACAATACCTAACAGATTTTTTTTTTATTCAAAGCAAAGCATATTAGATCTGTGTTACTAAAGATTAGCAACTTGCAGGTTAACAAAAGTATTTTAATGAGATGCTTCGGGAAATGCAAGAGTGACAGGAGAATAAAACAACGTCTTGCCCCTCCCTCACCTGTTGCTGTGCACAGCTGGTTGAAAGTACATTGTATTTTTTCCTTTTTTAGAACAAAGACTTTTTTGACTTTATGAAACTATCAGTCAATCTATCACTGAATATTTGTAATTGTAAGGACAACAATGTGTAATATAAAATGAAATGATAATTCAAATGTGAAACAATTAGCAATGAATTTTGAAGATCTCCATCTTTAAAACCTGTAAAAGGAAAATAGTATATTCTTACTTGGAAACAAACTGTAATCTGTTCTTCCATTTATTTTTACTAATGTTTTTTCTTATAAACTTTTCTCCAGTGTTTAAACACCAAGGCATGTATTCACCTGACCACTAACTCTTGTCATTACTGTTTGGATTGTGTTTCCACTAAGCATCCTAATACTGAGACAATCTTTGTTTTGTTCTATAATGAAACTGCTGAAAGGCTCATAGAAAGCTGGAATCCAACTTTTCCAAGGATTTATTTTACCTGAGCTGTAGAAAAGGGGTGAGAGGAACACAAAAAGAAAAGGTTATAAAGCAGGAAAACATCTGAAAAGTACAGAATGATTTTCTACAGTGTCTGTTTGAGAAGGTGAGTGGATAATGTGGTTATTTGTATTTTATTGCTTCTTAAAGCATGTTTTTCCTGTTCTGAGTGAAAAAGGTATTTATCCTTAAGTGTTCAGTCAAATAAAATCAAGTTAAATCCAAGATAATTCTCTTGCGTTTACAAATGTACACCTCAAACGAGTCTGTTTCCTTCCAAGCTGTCTCCAAACTATTGTAGAGTTAGACATAAAGACTGTGTGGGTTAACATAAAAGCTAATGAACATTTGTACATCTGGGGGGTACATTTGTACCCCCCCCCAACCTCGGGGAATTTTTGGACAGCTTTAAAGATCTTTGTAATAATATTTATTAGCAGATACATTTCCATGGGCAGATACAGACAGGCTTTAGAAATTACTGAAATCTATCTCAGTTTCTCTTTTTTCTTATTTCCATAATGTCACATTGGTGCCACATGTAGACATGTGGCTTGCAAACGGCTCCATTCATTAGACTGGGTAAACCCCCTGAATTATATTTAAAATAAGCATGTTACCAGAAAACCCCAAATTTAACACTTAGTCAAATGATTTAAAAAAAATAGAAGCTTTTACTATAATTTTTCGCTACGTATGTCCCTTGTGTTCTTACCAAGACAGACAGACAGACAGACAGACAGACAGACAGAAAGACAGAAAGACAGAAAGAAAGAAAGAAAGAAAGAAAGAAAGAAAGAAAGAAAGAAAGAAAGAAAGAAAGAAA
>JAUZNJ010084519.1:0-23425 GCA_034780135.1 Jordanella pulchra
TATATATATATATATATATGTGTATATATATATATATATATATATATATATATATATATATATACATATGATAGGATTTAATGTAACAGAAAGCTTTTAATTTGCTTGGATAACAATAACCTTCTAGTATCCATTTAAAGCTGGCTGCGCTGCGGACATATAGCTTGGGTTGTTATTAAGTAATAGACAAAGAGAGGGAAACGGGTCTAAGGAAATGTGTGCCTCTGAAGAGCTGCGCTTTGTAAACTCTGCAACTCTGCGAGTCTGTTTATATCTATAACGTCTGTGACAGCCTGCTGATGCATGTACCAGCTGCTGGGGCTGTCATATCGGTGTATGCCTTGTGTGTGTTGTGTGTATGCTGGGGGTCTGGGCCTGGCACCCATCACACACAGGAAACAGGCCCTGGCCCTAAGCTGGACATTAAACACACAGGAAATACACACAGGAAACCATGGCTCAACCCAATGTGCTTTGCTCCCAGACTCCTTCGTACAGCACTCCTTTCCTCCACATCTTTGGCTTTCAGCCCCATCTGGAAGCCAAAGGTCTACTGCTGGCTCAGCTGACAGCTTGATTACTCTACATTGTCTACCCTCTCATTCAGCAAATTCACCTTATCTGTTTTGTAAACCAGACACACAGTGTCAGGTTATGGTTGTGGGTTTGTGGACAAATGTTCAGAAAACCAAAGTGGAGGAGCATGATAAAGATTCTTCAGATTTATTAACAAAAAGGAACTTTCAGGGGGGTTGGTTGGCATTAAGGAGGCAGGTAAGTAATGAAGGAGTAGCTGAAAAGCTGACTGTAACACTGTGGAACAACAGAGAGGATCCAGCAAAACAAAGAGGGGTATGGCAACTTAAATAGAGGAGAACACAGGTGCAGGTAATACGGGAAACACAGGTGAAGTGAATGTACTAATTACAGAAAGCTCTGACTGAGGACGAAATGTTTAAACAGGGTTGAACAGTGAAACACACAGGTTAGAACCAATCTAAGCATATAAGGAAATTCAGCAACTAAAGTAAATACCAAACCAACTGAAACACTAGAAAAGGGCTAGAGAAATAGACTGGAGCTATGAAAAGGGAAACATAAGAGAGATTTAACAAAAAAAAGTAAATAAAAAAAACTGCAAACCATTTCATATTGTCCTCCAAAACTGCAGGTCACTCCACGCAAAGTTTACATTATTTGCAAGTCTGTGCAGTGAAATAAAATGCAACAACTCCTAGACTTTTATAAGAAATAAATTGAAAAGTCTTTTAGTTGAGTACTTGAAGATTGCCAAATTTATGAAAACAAATGTTCTCATTAAAAATATTAAAATAACACAACAATGAAGATCATTCATACTAGTATTAGAATATGATTGAGGATGGGAAATTCATTGGTAAATTTACTTAGAATTAAAACTGTGATCTACAGGGTTTAAAGCTAGACGGGTTGCACTTACTTAACACATGGTGATGCAACATGTGGGTAAATAAAAGGCAAGAAAAACACAAGTCAGAGTCAGTCATGCGTACAAGTGCCAGAGAAAATAAGTTAGCCTTGTCTCTCCTCCTACGCCCTCTGAGCTGAAGCAATCATTGGGTTCTTTGAGGAAATGATGTGGATTCAATCTTCTTTATTTTGGATTGATCAGTGTCGTGTTTGGCGATGATGCTGTGGAGCTGGCCAAGTTTTCTGTGTTTGACTCTTGATCATAGAGTTGTGTATTTTCTGTAGTTTTTTGTTCATAAAAATTTTTCAGTTCCATTCATTTTGGTTTATTGATCCCAAAGGGAAATTTAATTACCTGAACAATTTGACATTTCTATCACATACTGTTGTTTTCATGCTGAATCTATATCCAAGCCATTTTAAAACTATTTACTATTAACTAGTTACAGACCAATAACAAATGGCTTTAATTTCAAATAGTAGTTATTCCCTATAAAAAACTCTTATGGTTTTATTATAGTACAACAACAGCTAATTCTCTGAATTGCGCTGGTTGTTCTTTATCAAACAGAGTCATGGCTTTTGGTAATTTGATCCCATTTGATGATGTCATCTTTTTATCATGTCTAAACTGTTTATCTTTATGGTCCAACATGGAGTACATGAGACGTCTTCCATATATGTCTGAGCTTTTCTACATTAAGGAGAGGGAAGTCTCTTTTATATCATTTTATGCATGTTTTTCTTGCTGTTACATAAAGTTATAATTGAAGCCAACGCTTGAAGCCTATGCTGGTGCAGGCTGGAGATGGGTTGGTACATGGCCAGCACTCTTGGTGGGGCACCAGGTAGCAAACCTGGTGGTGAGGCATCCTTTTGAAGACAAATCCTTCTCCACTTTGGCCTCAGATATGGGTGGGGGAGAGAGCTCTAGTGATGGGGACCAGTTCCAGGGGAGAAATGGTCAGCCTTGAGCCCTACTACAACGACTGCTTCTCTTCATCCTTAACTCTGCATGCTGATGGAGGTACTTTAACAGCGTGATTACCTCTAGCTTGTTACCTTGTCCCTCTGATGGTCTGGTCCTACAGTCATAACTTTAGGTGGCAACGGACTGAAGCAGAAACAGGATATCAGCTGGTACATGATGATGGATGAATATTTTAATGAAAGCAGGGTAACTTCGATGCAGAAAAATCAGAGTGACAGTAATTGTATCACAACAACGGATGAGACAATACACAAACAGAAAGCATGGGATTATAAATAACAAGGGATGTAACTGAAAACAAGTGATTCCAATTAACTGAAAACACCAACAAGTGTAGACTGTGACAAGTCGTTCCGCAATACTAACACTAAATATATGTGTCTTAAGTATTTATTTATTTTTTGTTCTTGTGTCCATATTTTCATTATTTTCCTGTTTATTATATTCTACAAGATATGTTAATTTCTTCTGTTATCTTCCTTTCATTTCCTAGTTTATTCTTGGCTCCCTTTTGGTTCATTAGTCTTCTTCCATCAGTGTCTCTCCATACATTCTGTATGAGCTGTGTTATATTTCCTCGGATTAGCTCATTTGTTATTTGATTTTTAAATTGTTTATTGCTGTAACATTTTATTCTGTCTTTATGTTTGACAAAACCCTTACTATTAGTTTTAGATCTTATTTTAGACTTCTATTTATCATGCTGCTCCTGGTTTTTGTCTGGACCTTTCTCCTGCAAAAAAACAACACTACATGATAATTACAGAAATATCATAGCTGAGGCTCTTGGGCATTTAGATCCATATGCAGAGGCCTTATTCTTCAACAAGGTCATCACAGGTTGGAGTCCCGACCCATTGACCTTTACCACACATCCGTCACCTCTAACCCCACCTATCAGCCTCTTTTCAAATTGAGTCTACTAGTGCCAAAAGAATCTTTAAAATAGAAATATCATAAATTAGATGGCTTTGTTTTTTCCCCATATAGAATTTGAGCAGAGTTTCTCTAACATCGCTAAGAAGTTTAAAGTTTTTAAAGCAGCCAAGAGATGCGGTTTAATAGTCCCTGTTTCTTAGTATTCCCGAGGGTCTGAGAAATGTTATTAGGAGACTATATAGACACAAGAGAGGAACAGAGGAATGTGTGTTTCTCAAAGTAATAACTGTTGTAGATGAGGATTCAGATAAAGACGAGAGTCATGGTCCCCTTTAATAGAGATTTTAAATTTTAAAGGTGTCTTTTGAGCTTTTAATGGAAAGAATCTTTAGGCAAAACAGTGTACTAGCCATAAACTCCTGCATAAATCCTAGTGACACTTAAAGCTTTGACAAAATTGAAAAGAGACTCCTGATGTTTCAGGTTGCCCACACCTCCCAAACGTTTCCCTCCATCAACTCCTGGGCCATAGTGACCTCTTCCTCTTCGACCTCTGGTGACCTGGTCCCAGGGGCTTTACTGGTACTCACCTGTTTTTCATTACTTATCATTCACAATATTTATTGCGTTAGAAGCCAAATCAAAGAAACACACTTTTAAGTGTCTTTTATTGTTGCTTTTTCTTACACATATTGTAACTGTCATGAAACTCCACAGGTTTGATGTAACCTGATATATGAAGCAGCCTGTTCGTTTTCGTCTCAGGAGGCTTGTGACTATATGACCCCACTTTTTAATGACTTTCCAAAGAGAATCAGATGAACAGCACCTTAGCTCTTTGGGAAGCTCCTCATCTGTGCCTGTATTCAGTTACTCGGTCCAGACGTACCTACCATGTGTTCATGGAGAAGAATCCAGATGGAGCCATGACACATATGAATAGTGATGGCCGCAAAGAACAGCACTACATGTGAATTTTGCATATAGACTCAACCACATCTGGACTCATGAATATCTGCATCAAGTATTTCAGGTCTACTGGAAACAGACTCTTCTGAAGAGTCACAGAGCCTCACTTTTCCCTGTAGAAAAAGTGTTACTAAATAATCTAATGTATTTCAGAGTCGTTTTCAGAGTCACGGTTGGTTTTAAAGTAGTATTCCACACAGCTCACCTCTCTTATTCACAATCCAGATCTCTGCTCTGATGTCTCTAAGCTTACTAGGTCAAGCAGCAAATTAACATTGGGCCATTAACCCTCTCAGTTTAAACAATTCAAGTTAGTACAGATACTATAGCAGACGGTTTCTTGCTGTTTTGCTAAAACATCATAACGTTCAGTATCCTTTTGCATGACATATATTAATTCTCACTTCTTTATCTTTTGCAATATTTTGTCAAGTCTATTAAAACATTACAAGATAGACCAACACAAAGTAGGATGCACTTATATAGTGGGAGGATAAGAATGTTGTCTTTTGAAGTATATCTCCACAGGAGAAAAATTAAATGTACTGGTCCTTTTCCATAATAGCTTTAACTTTATCAGATTGGATGGTGAGCATCTGTAAACATATATCTTTTAGTTATGGCCATAAATATTTAGCTGAATTTTGGTTTTGAGCATCAAGCCATTCTAAGACATGTAGCTCTGATCTTGTAGGACTTTATTTTATTCTGCCATAAAGAACAGATATGTTGTGCACATAACATTTTTTCTGCTAACAGAGTTTCTTATTAAAAATATTTTTACTGATCATTTAAAATTCGTATATGATATTCTAAAATGTGCATGCTCTCTCACAAGTAAAAGACAAAAATCAAATATAAAAAAAAGTCATTAAATTTAAAAAAATCTGCATAAACCCTCAAATCAAAAACAAAAAAAATACTACTGTTATCCTTATCTTTTTCATTACTACTACAAGACATCTTCTAATAACTAATATTTGGACGTAAAGTGAAAGGAAGTGGCTTTGTAGCAGAATTATGACTCGCTGTTGTTTCTTGAAAGTTAAACAATTTCTGTGGAAAATTAATCTTAAAACATAACAAAGCAAACAAGTCTGGTGACTTTACAGCTTCTATCATTTTTCCGCCATCATTGCATCCTACTGTAGGTCGTTACTGATCAGGCCAGTGGAGCAGGCTTATCAAAGTTCCAAACCGATCCTGAGATTGCACTGAAACAAATGAATACTTAGAAGCCAAATAAAAAGGTTAATCAGAATTATAGATATATAAAATTGAACATATCGTGTGTTTTAATTATTCTTTTTTTAGTAAAAACAACTTTAATATCTTTGCCTTTCTTTAGTTTTTTATGGGCATTAGAACAAAATTATTTTTTATAAAACCCACTAAGAAAAGATTTTAAAAAGGAATACAGCTGATCTAGATAAACAGAAGGGAAAAATCCTATTAAGTAATCTGCATTAAAAAGCAGTTCAACTTATTGGGTGTAAATGAAGGCAGGTCATACTGACCCTCTGGCAAATAACCTCCATTAACTTCTCTATAAAGTGCTTAGAGTTCAGTATGAACAAGCAGCCTGATCCATGAGGACATCTGATGTTATACACAGGAACTGCTCTGGCAGGACATGTATGTGTTCAAGCAAAAAACCCTGCCGACCTCCTCATACATGACAGGATAGGGCCTCTGCAGAAAAGAAAAATGTTTTACAGGAAAGTGTCTGTAACCTCTGTCTGTTTCGGGGCATCTGTTGGTGAATGCTGGAACACATTTTTTTTATTATTGAGTTTGAGTTATAATCTTTGCCTAGGTTTTAAGTTGATTTGAACTCTTTACAGAATGATCACAGTCCTCTGTGTGACCTGTTATTTCTATCTGGACCTCTAATTTACAGTGCATTAGAAAAGTTTTAATACATTTTTCTTTTTTGTGCTTTCTTTCTTTATAACAAAAAACTTTAATGTATATGTTTTTTAGAACATAATGGTGAAATAAAAATGAAACATAAATAAATATTTGAAAAGTGAAGTTAGCATATTTGATCTTATTAAACATTATATTATAGCAACCATTGCTATGCTTTGGATTGGGCCCTGTAGCTCTGCTTACTCAAAGTATGAAACCTTTTCTCACTTTTCTTGGCAAAAAAGTTCAAGTTCCATCAAATTGGATGGAAGATGTAAGTTAAGGTCAGCTTCTAAGTTATTCCAAAGATTTCTAACTGGATTAATGCTTGAACCTTGGCTGTACTAATCTAACGCATTAATATGCTTTGATCTACACCATTCTTATCATTGTCAATATTTGTGCTTTTTCGTACTCCTTTAAACTAGCATCCCTCCTGTTGGTAGCAGAGTTTTATACTTTTTTTTCCATATTAATTTTTGTTTATCTATAATATGTTTGATTTTTGTGTTTTCCCGACTTTGTTTGTTTTATACAGTGTCCTATTAATATTTTAAGTGAAGCACTTTATTTACACCTCAGCATGTACAAACTGTCTTTATAGATAAAGACTTGATAGATTGAATTTAAGTGGATAGAGATGGCGGCTGAACACATTACATTCCACACCTTTATTTGTAGAAAACTTTGGAAAATCATGTAAGATTTTCCTTTCCTATCATGCTCCACTTTATGTTGCTGCATTACATAAAATCCCCTGTAATTGTGTGAATTAATGTAAAAAGACAGTTTGAAAATCTTTGAGCAATGCAAATACTTCCACAAGACCCAGTTCCTGAAAGAAGAGGTTAAATTATCCAGCCTTTGCCTTTTTTGAGCATAAATCCTAGTCTGTTTAAGCAGCTATTGGGTCCTGTCACATCCTGTGGGCCAAGCGTGGTTCCCCAAAGCCTGTTTTGGTATGTGGTGAATGTGTCCCCTGGGAAATATTATGTTACGGTGCTGAATTTTGGATCAGAAATATACATATAATGCAGCGGTGCAAGGTTTTTATAATCATTGTTTTTATGATATGAACTGGACAAATGGATAACAGCATGAGTAAATCCACATATCTCTAAATACTTATAATTTTTGGCTGTCCACATGCAAACAGGTTATTTAAGGGCTTTTCAGATAGAGCTCAAATAGAAAAAAAAGTTGTTTTACATAACCACAAAGACACTTTGCCCATCTCTTTATGGTGGAGCATGCTCTGTGCAGCAAGTAGGTCTAACATTTCAGTACCCTCATGAGTAACTCCACACTGGCTTGCTTTGTGTGCAGATCTGTTTCCTGCCTTCACAGGAAACAACCTTATTGAAAACAGATTTTCTCTGACAGTTGATTTGGGGCAAAGCCCAACTGAAACGATTATCAGCTGCTGCACACAGAATGGGAAGATGGAACGGCAGAGAAAGCCGGCTTTGAAACTCATCCCCCTCATCTTATGGGGCGTGGGGGTATTTCCTTCATTAGTTTTTTGTTTTATGGCCACATATTTTTCTCCCTCTTGCCCATTTTTTTCATGCTCCATGAGTGAGGCTCATGTTTCCCTGCAAAGAAGTGTTTGGTTTTACAAATGTCAACACACAGGAGCCCGGCTGCATGGAGGAGTTATCCTGGCCTCCACAGTTTAGAGGGGATCCAGGCAGAGAAGCGGTCAGACGAAGCTGCTGAGGTCCAAACCTAAATACAGCATGCGACACACCATCACAGCATGCTTTTAAACCTTCAATCATTGACGGTTAACATCTGAGCATCGCTGTAAGAGCACCCAGTCAACTGTTAGGTAAATAAAACTGCCAGGAGAAATCTAACTGACCTAGGAGTCAACCCAAACAGAGTTTCTCTGCTGCACATGTCAGGAATACAGACAGTTTCTCATTCAGCTGTGAGTCCACATCTGCATGAGCTGTAAAGTTTGAGGACATGTGATAAGAGAATAGGTCATCTTTTTTCTTGAGTGAAAATGTTTACTTCTTTCCTCGCTACTTTGCTTTTTCTGAGGAAATTCCTGAAACTAGACAACAAAAACGTTCTCTTTGTTATACTGTTTGATTTTCTTCTTTCCCAAAAAAAGATGACATTCATTTCAAATATGAAGAGAGATATACACGCAACTCCTACAGCAACCAAAAAAAAACAGCTCTTTAAATCTGTCCGGGCATCAACCAGTAGCGGCCATCATTTCTCTCGGGTGCTGTAGCCTGGATTACCATGGCGATAACCTTGGGGTCAGGGGAAGTGTGCCAGGCATTGGACCCCCCACATGGCAGGCGGCATCCCCAAGAGGCTGCGCTGTTACATCTCTAGAGACAATTGTTTACCTTATGTTGGGTTAAAGTGAACTACCAGATGACAAACCTAAACAAGAACAGAATCCCTCTGGTTTCCTGATTTTTAGGAAGGTCTCTACATTGTAGCATTAGGACTGATATAACTGGATTAGAAACAAAGAACATTTCACCGCAGTAATATGTCTGCCCAAAAAAACATTGAGTATTAGAATATTATTGATAGTAGACAAAAAAATACAATAACTGCAATTTAATTGGCAACAGAATATGTTTAAGATAAATACAATCAACTAAGAAATCTATTTTAATCCAATTTCAAAAACATAGGTATGCCTTGCACAGTTCAAACATTGCATGATATACTAATGACACTTTGCAGGGCGATGTTAACTGCTGTGCTTTAATAATTCCTTTCATTATAAGTGTCACAGAAGGAAAAAGCTGACCTGCTGTAATTTTAAAAGCTAATAGTCGAATGATATATGCATATATATGTCATCTGGCTTCTTCTCTCTCATTTTTCCTTCCGCTAAACTTTCCATTAGTATGTTTGCGTACAGCATTCTGAACAGACTAACTCCTCCAATGAACCACCATGAATTCCTCTTCTTGTTAAGGGAAATAATGAAAATTAACAGAAACAGTTAAATTGTCTGAATTGTTGAACCGATTGAATTGTCTTTGTAATTTGCCTTGAGATGACATGTGTTGTGAATTGGCGCTACATAAATAAACTGAACTGAATTGAATTGAATTGTATAATATATGTACAATATAATTTATCATCCTATCCTAGTGGTCAAAGCAATGATCATTTTGAATTGTCTTTAATGATTTGCATGGATAAAATTAACTCTGACATCCCAACTGTTTTAATAATGAACATGCAACATTATTTTATGTATAATCATTCTCTACTAATGCATTTTAAAGATAATAAGTTTAAAAATGATTTGTGTGATCATTGCTTTAAACTTTTTCTTATCACGTGAAGCTTATTCATATTGAGCCTCCCATATCTCAGCAACCAGGCAGTGAGCTGAGATGAGGGAGATGTTGGTCCACCAACCCCTACTTCCTAAATCATTCAAAACATCCGTCCTTTTCAATCCTGTGTTTTTCTAATAATGCCAAGATTATATCCATGGTTCACTTACAGCCCAGATCAAGTAAAACAAGTGAAAGAATAAAAGCAGTGAAATATGCTTTGAATCCCACAGAAGACAAGAACTAATAAGGGACCTGGGTGTTGAAAACTTTGTGTGCAAAGGTTTCTGCAGCTTTCTGTGTACAGAGAGTGATTCTGTCTGCAGAGACTTCCACAGGGGGATGGTAAGAGAGATGTTTTTGTTGTATATATATAGGGCCAAAGTTTTGAACCAAGCTTTTGGGTGTGTGCTGGAACTTTCTGCAGGGAAAGAATGTGCTCTCCTTTTCCTTCTACCCCTTTGCTCTTGTCTATATTTGAACATGAGAACTTCAGCTGTGGTAAGCCAGATGCTTTTTCTCTGGGTTGAGACTGGGAGTTTCTTCTTGGTGTGGCCATGTGATTAAACACAGTGGCAAAGAGTGAATTTGCACAGCTTGGATCTCCCACCATAAACCAGAATCCACATGCAGTGATGAAGCTCTGTGGTCACAGGATGATTGGAGCTATTATCTGACATATTGTTCTATGTTGACTTTATAATTTTTTGCAGTAGTCCTGGCCTTTTTGCTGTTTCTTGATAAACAATGGGCCAAAGAACATCATTATGGTATCATTTTATGTCAAGTAAATCAGAAAATTGTTAACATTATTTGGGTTAGGTATTTTAGAGTATCACACATCAGTGCAAAATAGTAGAGTCATTTTAATCGAACCCATATGAGCCGAATGTCTTTACTCAGTGTTTCTACTCTGGCTCAAGTTTTTAGTCCACATATTTCCTGTCTTCTTTTATCCTTGTTATGGTTGTGCACTGTTGAGATTTATGATGTGGGTTCACCTCAACAGCTCTATGTAACCAAACAATAGACCTGACATTACATGACAATACATTTAAATTCAAATAAATAAAGTTGTTGCATATGGGAAACATATATTTGATTTTTGCAATGCCAATAAATTTTGCACATTTTGCACTAATACATAGCCTGGTTATATATTAGAACAGTTAGGTGATAAGGACCAGTACAGTTGGATAACTTTAGCAACGTGTTCACACATACAGGCTGTGCAGCATGGCGCTGGTGTAACAACACTGTTGGTGCAAGCTAATATTGTATTGCTGTAGCTCTCACTATCATCCATTGTGCGTTTTTTTAAGATGTTTTGGTTAAATATTTTCTACTTTCTTGCATTTGTATTGTATTTCTGACTGAATTACTTTTACTTTAGAGACTTCCAAAGTTGAACAGCTTTACAAAACAAATTAACAAAAGGTGCCATGCATTGTATAGGTTACAGAGACAATTCTCCATAAAGCAAAATAATAACTTATCATAACAAATTAAAAAAAAATAGAGTAAGTTAAAGTAAGTTAACTTTATTTTTATCTTTTTCTTCAGGTGAGGGTAAATAGTTTTTATTATGTCATGTGAACCAACTGCAGGAGCCTCATTGGACGCATCGAGGACATTTAACACTTTGACAGTTTTCCACACTATGTGGGACTATTAATCAGGTAATAGTAATGAAGCAATAGCTTGGGACTAAATTCCCAGGAAACAGCACTGCAGTGATTTCATGAATGCCAGAGCATTCTTGAAAACTCGGCTGTCCAACAATAAACCCCTATAAGTGTCATTGGGGTGGAGGGCTTAAAGAGCTAAACTTTTCCTTTGTAGCCTGCAGTCTGGCACCAATTATCCTGATTGGACAGGGTCTGCTGTGAGAATGGGATTACATCCTGACACCAAAGCTGCACATCAGGTGTTGGACCTCATGGAAGAACCTGAAACAGGAGATGGATACAGGTTCTGTGGGCCGATGAGAAGGCGAAGCTCGGATGCACTCACAAAAATTAAAAAAAATACCTTTTCACATTCAGTGTAAATGAATTCCTGTGCAAAGTGTTTTAATTCTGAATACACCTAATTCTATTATTTCCCTAATGCTTACACAGTTTCAGAAGATGTCTGCAGGTCAAACAAACAGGCTGGATTCATTTCTATGACAGACAGCTCATTCATCTTCAAGAACAGCAGCAGATATGAAGGTGATTAAGAAAAGACCAGATTTAACCTGAGCCTGAACAAACATAATAGTAGTTCCAAAAGAGAGCAGTTAATCATTCAATGTTATCTTGAAATTAAAAACATTAGCTCATCCGCACCAGGGCCATGTGATATATTTTGTATTAAAAGGGGTATTTCATTTCTTTTAACCTCAGTTTTCCCCAAAAAATGTCAAACCTAATCAGTGAAAGACTAATAAGCAATAACTGTCACTTTCAGCCATGCATTTTTCGAAGATAACATAGAAGGCTTCTTCACCACATCTGCTTCACTTGCTATTGTTTAGACAAGTAGCTGTAAACCACTACCCAGACGGATGACCGAAAAAAAGTTAAAGAGACTGTTGAAGCTCTGCAGTGCTGCTTGATTTGTCTGTTTGGTTATCCAGAGCTGGAGACAGTAAAGCTCTGGATAAAGGCAGCCTTCTCGGGTTGGGAGGTCAGTCTGATCAGGGTCCGTTTAGCTGGAGCCTACCCCTGCTTGATTGTGCCCTCCTTTTTTCCTAATGCCACACTTCCTTCTGCTTTAATTAACAACTAAAGTCTTTGCACCCTGAAGAAAACTGTGTTGTAAAATGCCAGCCTGCAGTAAGGTCTGCAGAGACACAACTGGCTCTATTGATCTTATTCAACTACCATGACATCTGTTCTGCACTAATGGAGAGAAGCTTCAAGTCTACAACTGTCAGTCGAAATAGTAAAGTCTCAGACTGCTGTAAAAACCATTCCCCCTGTGGTGCTAACAGCTCTGTGTTGTTAACTGAGGAGCACTGAACATATACTAAAGACAACTTTGAAAAATATATATTTAACAAATATTTTTTGTGTCTGCCTTTGTGGTGACATTTTGTGATGTTTTAACCAAAACTTCATTGTTTATAGTGGGATTTTAGCCCATAAACTGTTAAAAAAATATGCATTTTTAACATGAATATCCTTTGATTTAAGCCATTTTATAGTCGTTCTGTGGATATGTTCTAGAAACTTTGGATGGTGAACTTCAGCTTTATGTCTTTCCCAGCCTCGAACAGGTTTTTTTTATTTTTATATTTAATTAATGTCGATAAATTATTTGAGATTTAACAGAACCCTAACTGTTCCATCTAATTTGTTTCTTCCAGCCTCTGAAAGTCAGTTCATTTGCTAAATAGTATAGTATAATATTTTCCTTTGTCTTCCTTCGCAAAATACAGTCTAAGACAAGTATGCAGGATGGTGTAATAGTTCACTGAAAACTAAAAAAAACACCTTCTCAGTAAGTTTTTTTCTAGCCAGAAATGTTCTACTTGATTAATTCATTTAGACTTATACAAGCTTTGCAGTTAACAATAAGAAAACAACAAATGGTTATTTACAAGGTGGCATATAAAAGGTAATATATGAGTTCACAGGAACCACTTTAACAAATATACAATGAGTCCAAATCTATTGCAAAAACATGTTTACAAGATGTTTGAATTAAGTCTTCTACAAATATTTCACCGTTTCCAGCATCCCTGTGAAAGGATATTTGGTCTTATAACTACTTCACTGTACTCCCTAACATGTGGGCCACAGAGATCAGAGAGCAGACTGAAGGTTACAAGTCACCTCAGGGTTCAAAGGTCAAGAGGAGGCACACTTCCTGTAGCCAGCTCGGTCAAACCCCTGCTGACTACTTTACTGGCTCTCTCATTGTTCAAATTTATCATCCCTTCCATTGATGTGGCCTCTCACAGAGGCCATTAAAGACCAAAGGAGCATCACCCTAAACCAGATGTTTCATCAAACAGTGCAGCCTGTCACAGGACCATACAAAGTACATGAAGGATGGGGCTGTGGGTAATGTTTCGAGGTCACCAGCCAAGATGATCTAGAATCTAGATAAAACCATCCTGTGAGTAAAAAGACCTGTGCAGGTGAAGGATGCTGCTGATGAACTTCACAGATGATTGGCCTCACTGTGTCTATAGTCCAGTACTATAAGAATCTCTTTTGCTTTAATGACATATTTGCTTAATTAGCTCATTATAACTCTAAGATATTATCATAAACAAAAACTTAGTTAAGCTTTAATGAAAAGAATGCAAGCAGTTTATAAGAAGGCAGCAACTCTTTTAAGAACAGATGATAAACTGTCTGCAAAGAGAAAATTACAGTTGTCGACATTATCTAATGCATATTTTGAACAGACCATTAAACTTTTTGTTACAGCTGATTTAAATACACTAAATGTATTTTTTGATATCTTCTTTAACTAACAACTTATACTATTTGGTAGCCCTTTTAGAAATAGCCAATCTCTCCTTGGTGCAAACGGTGACATAGGAAATTTTATCAGTACATTCTCTATGGTCCTTATTGGGTGTTCTATCATTTTTTTTGTTTGTTTGTTTGTTTTTGGGGTTTTTTTTGGGGGGGGGGTTAGGTGTATCAGTAAGTCTGTGATGTATTAAGGAGACAAGAACATTTAGGATTTAAGGTTAAAGAAAGGTCTTTGAATCAATATTAATTCTAAGACTAAAACAGATATACAGAGCAATGCAGTAGTGGAATTATCAATCAATTAATCATTCACTTTATTCATCCCCAAATGAGGCAAACGATTTCGCAGCAGAGGACGCAGCAGGAAGATGGAAGAAGGAACAAAGGAAGTCTGAGGAATTGACCAAATGGAAGAAAATGGAACGGATGATAAAGGATGTGAACAGTCAGACAGGGTCATTTTTTCTGCCTAAGCAGCTGCTTTTTATGTAATCAGTTAATATGTTCATCATCTTTGGTTACCTTCCATGATCTTCTCAAATTAGGTGGTTTGAACTGTGACTAGATTATCTTGGGAAAAAAAGAGGTACGGTAAAACTGAGTCAGTTTGCTCTTACAGAGAGTGAGACCAGTGATTGTTAGAAATCTCCAAAAGACATACCTTGCTGCCCTTAAGCCACTCTGTACCTTAGAATAGGAAATAGAATAGGAAATCCCTTTATTGTCCCGCAATGGGGAAATTTAGTTTTAACAACAGAGCAACTGGCAATGTAAAAGGGTCATACCGGGAGACATCAAAAAAGTGTATATATATATAAAAAAAATAAAAATAACAGAATGAGGTAAAAAGAAAGGTTTAAAACAAATGCACAAATGCTGTACAGTAAGAGCAGAACGGTGTTTTGAATATAAATAAAGCATACATAATCAATAAACTAAGTGAGTAAGTATAATAGGTACATATAATAGCAGCAACAGTAAAGATGTGCAAAATTACAGCAGCATGTTATTTAAAGTGACTGAGAAAGGAACTGTGCAGAAAAAAATAATAAATCTAAAACCTTTTAAGCTTACTGGGGGCAGTGAAGGTTATAAAGTCTTACAAATGCTGGGAGAAAGGATCTGCGATAACACTGCTTGTTGCATTTAGGGTGCAGCAGTCTGCCACTGAAGGAGCTCCACAGTTCAGCAACAGCTTCATGCATAAGGGAGACATTATCTAGAATGTTATCTAGAAAGAGATGTTATTTTACTTAGAGTACTCAATTTGGTGGCTTGCTTAGGTTCATTTTTATATCAGAAAAACTTTATGCTCAACTATTTTATGCTATTAACTATTAACTTTTTTGAGGCCTTAAGATTTTATTTCAGTAGTTTTGCGCTAAAATTAATTTCTCATATGCCTATATGCCCATGCCTCTTTTTTGCAAAATGAATAATTTTTCTGCAAGCTCTTTATTTTTTACAATTTTTTGGTAATTGGTCTGTTGTAATTGTTACTTTTGTTTAGTTAAACAGGTTTTTGGGTAACAAAACACCCATAAGCACAGCCATAATAGTAGAGGTGCACAATATCCATAGAAATTTATGTAAGAGCGCAAAAGAATATCGTTGAAAATAAAACATTTAGAAAAAAAGTAAAAGCTTAACAATCATAAGAGTAAAAGGGAATGACATAGACCTGAAAAAGACCAAAAATAAAATACCATCTTTCTGCTACAGAGGCAATATCAACAAACGCAGAGCAGCTCCTCAGTCCTAAGGAACTGGGTCCAGATGTTTAAGGAATCAGAGAGATAGAAAAAGATATGAAATCAACCAGACAAGGAGAGAAGAATAAAACTAAAGCTGATGTAACAAATGAGCTTGGTTTTTCTTTGCAACCCCACCAAAAACAGTCACATAAAGTTGTCCTTGGGTTTGGAAACTGAGCAGTAGGTGATTTCATTCTGTGAAACCGTATATTGCTCACAAAACAGCAAATTAAAATTTCACACTTATTATTTATTCAAAATTAAACATCATCAGTGTTTCCACCCTTTGTTTTTATCTGACATTTTCTTTATGATCATTTAGCAAAAGTCCAGCGATGCCTTGAAAGTCATCTCCATAATTAAGACTGGAGGGAACATTTGTGCAAAAAGAACATAGATGTAAAAGCTAGAAATACAGAATTAACTTTATTAATTGCAGACATTGGTGGATTATTATTTTTTTTTAACAAATGATTTTTTTTAACATCTCAACATTGAGATACACACGTGAAGCAGAAATAAATTGCCCTAAAAATCAATGTTGAATAAACTCTTTTTGGGATAAGGTGCATTTGTCATTAAGACAAATTCAGAAAGAATACATTTATAGTTTGATCTGATATTCTGATGATGCAAGAATTGACAAACGTCCCAGGAGTTTAACTCGCAGTCAGAACTGAAGGAGAGCCACCCCTCATGTTGCCAACTGGGTTACTGAGAAAACTGTGTTAAGGATCCAAAGGATTTCATCAGTGAAAGTAGGAGAAAGCAGCTGGGCAGAAAGGGAAACAGTAACACTTCAGACTGAAAGAGAGGTGCTGCATATCCCATTGTAGAGATGACAGGAACATCTTAGTGGTGCTATCAGGGAGGCTGTTCCTACATTCTGATAGGGTACCCTGTCAGTGTTTTCATCATTTTTCATTGTCAAATAAGAGCCACTTAACTTTTTCTTAGTTATAATTGTCATCAATTATTTTTTTATTTGCGCAATGTTGAGGTTTCACTAAAAACATCATTTTCTATCTCGATGATTTCTTAGGATTTTAAAGTGGAAATGACCACAGATGTTTATGTAAAGAAGCAGCATTTTGGTTGATATGGTTAGAAATCCTGAATCAAACCCACAGATAAAGTTATAAATCATACATTTGGTTCATAATTGTTCATAAGCTTTTTTCTCAGTAATGAATCCTTTACATGTCTCAGACAACCATTTTTCAATACGTTTAAAGGAGGGAGGAGCAGAGGTCTGTGCTCTCAAAGTGCTTTCCAGTTAAACTATGGTTTCTGCATTGTGGTCAAAATCTTTAAGGGAGAATGTCTATGTGTTCTTTCTATTTTAAAACTCAAACTAAAGAAACATTAACAAAAAATATTAGCAGAAAAAAAATACTCTTGACTTCTTATACAAACAGAATATGCTGGCATGTTTCCCACTAGGCAGTGATGTGGATTTTAGTTGCTGCTGTGTTGTATTTTTTTCAGTATCTTTCTTTGTGCCAAGTTACACACATGTTCTCTTTTACACAGTGACATGATGCTGAAAACTGTCCAAGAGCGCTGCTTCATTGTACTGTGTAAACATGTGCTTTATCTGAGCTGTTTTTGCTTGTATGTAAGTGTTCAAGAGCAGAGCAGTTAAAAAGACAGTAGAGACACCCAACATGAAACAAATCCACTTCTGATTCAGTGCTAATTTGATTAATAGTGCTAATTAGAAGTAATAGGAGCTGCTGCTTCTGCCGTTAAGCAGATAAGGAACTCATTTAAAAGCAGAATATGTCCAGAGCTCTGCTCATCGGCTTTTTTATACAATGCTACATATAAAAACAAAGTTGTTTTTTACATTTCTGAACATGTCTTTATTGAGTGGGGGTTCATCCCTCAGGTCAAACTCTTTCACTTTCAGAAGCTGTGTTTAGGGGGAGGGGTAATGGGAGTCATTCTGGGTGGGTTGTGTGAAGTCACAAGGGGCCAGTAAGGTGACAGAGCTGAACAGCACAGTAATTAGTAACACAGTGGTCAGTCTGTGTTACCAGATGTAAAATCTGTTGTACTATTATGCCCTTCAGCCACACTGAGCCTCTGCCTGCCTCCAATCGGAGCTTTGACATCACAGGTTTATCGATTAGTTTGTTGATTTGTACTTTTATGAATTAGATTATTTGCTGAAAAGTTATTGTGATTTCATAACATAATTACTAATGGTTTTGTATTAGGTCGGTAATATTGGAGTTATTTCATAGATTATTATTATTGTCTAATCACTATTACTTAAAATCCACATTGCGGTGAAAAATTAAGATTTCATTAGAATTGCTGTTCAAAGTATTATTAACAATATTTTATCTACCAATAAAACCTAAAACACACAAAAAAGATTATACCCCTAAATAGTAAGCCATGTAAAATCACAGAGTGGTCAACAAATTGTCTGCAGTCAAGAACTACAGCCTTTAAGATCCTGGTCTCCAAACTTCATACAGCCTTCAGAATGGCTCAGGAAAAGTGAGTATAAAGCTTTAAATGGAAGTATAAGGCTTTACATCAGAATGTGCAATGCAAAGAGCCAGATGTAATGTTGTAAAACATGGTCCCAGTGGACTGTAGAGAAGTAGAGATGTGTTTGGCTGTAACCAAACCCAGAGAGCAGTTCTTGTCAAACTGGACTGTGTAAAGTATAGACTTTGGTGCATAGAAGATCATGTTGTGACTGTTTTTTCTTAGTTCCAATAAAAGTAACTTTTAATGCATTGGCATGCAGAGAAATATGGCAATTGCATGCAACAGTGTGGGTACAGTTTGGAGATTACTCCTTTCTCTTCCATTATAAGGGTAAACTACAGCAGCATTAATGTCTCACCTTGTAGATTTACTTCTTAGAGAATGATTAGAAAAAGAGTCACAGAGGCCTCTTTTTCATTGCTTCTCTAAAGACCAGGTAGCATTTTTATACATGGTTAATTTCCCCAAGGACTTACTTTCCCAGGGCTTTGACCCCATACCTGAGGTAGGACTGAATATCTTATCCTGGGATTGTTGAAAAGGCAGAGATGTGTAGAGCAAGATACCCAGCCGTGCTTTGTGCTAGGAGATAATCCCATGTTTATACCTTTAATTTTTCACAGAAATAAGTTTTAAGATATTTTTTTTCATGAGACGATAGACCCCAACTCATCATTTTTGTAGTCAGTTTGTCAAGAGTAAAAGATTTTAATATACGTTTCGGAAGTAAAAAGTAAAAACCAGTGTAAATTCTCATTACTGCCACCCGCTGGGCTGAAGGTGTGGTGCAGTTTTTCCTGTGCAGCTTTTTATAAATATCCTGCAGCATTTTAGAGTAATGGGAACAGCAGCGGCAAAACAAATCTTGGGCCTTTATAATCCTGACATTTTCAGCAGGAAAAAGGGGCTAAAAGAGTTTGAGTTCATTTATGTAAAGTATTTATGTTGAAGATTAAGCCTAGTTTCTCAGATCAAAGGCACCTTTTGAGCAAAAAAAAAACACAAAAAACTTAAAACAGGAATTAAATGTGAGCCCATATTCATTATTTTTGTGGAAAAAAATTCCATTGGCCTGATATAATAATATATTTTCACATGTCAAATTTTAACTTAGGCTTTATGCAGATTCATTATAATTAGCTGAATTAAAGTTAAGATGTCCCTTTATTGTTTAATACTGTTTAATTAATCTGTAATGTTTCACTATGCAAATTGAAAAGACACTTTCAACAAAATTTACTTAATATGATTATTTGTACATAGATTTAGAATATTTTAAGTTTGTTGTTTGTCAGCCCTGCCATTTTAAATTTAGATTCTGACACACCATTCCTCTTTTCCTTGATGTCTTTATTTGCTGAATTTTTTCATCCTTATTGTAAAGCACTTGATATATTTGACCAGTAAGAGGTGCCATATAGATAAAACCTTCTCACTTACCTGGAAATAGAAACCAATTTAACTGAAAGTGGAATAAAATGTAAAAGCAAAACTTACAGCCCTGCCTTTTTTAACTACTCTTTGACTCCCAAATGTGACAGTTTGCTCACACTGGATCCAGTTCTCTGCTTTCCTTGTCACAAGGCTGGTTTAGCCGGTCTACAGTGGTGTTAAGAGTTCCCATACTAAGGTGCCTTGGGTGTATTACTGATCCATCCCGTTCCCTGACTCATCTTCCAAATCAAATCACTTATATCCCTGCATTCACCTTTTCATCAAGGGACAGAGGGTGTGTCGACAGGTGAAGGAGGGACAGAAGCTAATTTCCAGAGTGTTCTACAGGTTTTAAACAGAACCATAGAAGCCATTTCTCTAAAATCTTTCTGAATTGCAGCCAGAACTCTAACAAAATAATATTTCTGATGAGAACTAAACTTTTACGAATTATTGCAAGTATGTTGAGCAACTCTTAGTAGATATTCCTCATGTACAAAGAAATAGGAAATGCTTATGGAAAATGCATCAATTGCTTTCGAAGGTATTTAAACCTATCTAACTTTTTTATATGTTGTCAGATTGCAACTATAAATGATGCATTTTTAGGATATTCTGTCATAGAAAAAAACAAAGTACATTGCAAACTAAAACAGTCTGAAAATGTTTTACTAACAGTTTTACAATTAAAAAAATTGAACAATAAGCATCTGCATTTAGATCCTTTTACTCTGATGCCCCTAAATTCAATGTAACAATGCAGTAGAAGCTAAATAAAACTCAGTCTGTATGTCATTTGGCATTTCTCTAGGTCTTCCATGAGAAAATCTGAGATGTTAAAGTGATTCATTGTGACCAAACAGCATCATTAAGACAAAATTATCTAAATTATGTCTTTAATTTAGTTTCAAATGACTCCAGTTTAGAGTACCATCAAAGGCCATTATGACTATATGCTATTTTTCTTCTGTTTTAAAACAGTATGAAGCTAATTAAATGTTGGGTTTATTTTTACAGACTGCTTTCAGGAGTCCCGTTACAAACCAAAGCCTGCGTGTGGGCAGGTGATTAGTTAAGAGTAACAGCTTATTCATTGAGCACAGGAAACATTTTCGCAACACGCTAACCAACCAGTCTTAACCTCTTGTGCACCGTTGACTCGGCAAACTGTACACAACTGAAGACAAAGTCAGTTGCTTACACAGCTGGAAATTCTGGTTATAAAACTCTTGGAAAACTTGTTGACAGTCATAAAGCTGTTTCTCCACTTTAACTTCCTTTAATTTTACACGTTAGGGAAATATAAAGGGAAAAAAAGGTGCAAAGGAATTTTTAAAATGATAATTATTTAGTTTATGAATCGGAAGCAAAATATTTTAAATTAAGACTTGTTAAGGATGTTAAGGATGATGCTAAGGTCTTTTTTTATTTAATGTACCTTTTGAATCACACAGCTTTACCAAAGAGCAAAGGTTATATTTTTATTAGCTTGGCATTGCATCCCTTACATACCTTTATCAACTTTTAAGGAAAGTTAAACAGGTGTGATAGAAACTGGCCATTTTTTCCCAAAACATGCTCACAATGCCAAATGTTTCATCTTAGAATTGAAAAGTCAAAGCAAATATTTTTTTTCCTCCCTAATTATAAAAAATGGTTTTAGCTTTACAGGACAGATAATTTTGAGCATCAGCATTGATTAGCTAACTAAATTGAATCAGTTAAAATCCCAATAAGCCTCCTGTAACGAAGTGATATTTATACTGTTTTAGTTAAGGGAACAAAGAGATGACAAGATATTAGGAGTGTCTGGTTTAATGTTTCACTCTATTTAGTCATGGGGTATCTGTTTGGACTGACAGCTTGGTTAAATCAACAGTTGTCCAAGTGCAGCATTTCTCCATCTCTATTGAAACTTTATATGAAATGCAAAATGTACTTAATCTATGATTAAGACTTTGCAACACTGAGTAGCAGCCTTTAATGTTTACTAACCTGATAAAACACTTTTGATTTGACTGCTGTTGCCCATGTCCTGGATAGATATGGTGCCTCTTAAAACTTTGACTCAAGCAAAAGTTTGTTGGTAGTTTTTATATTTATATCTACATAACACATTTGTCATTGTGGGTCTTTGTCAAAGGATTGACAAAGACCCACAATAAGCTGAAAGCAATTTTTTTAAACTAGTGCCAGAACTCTTAATTACCGATATTGAAGCACATTTATGTCTTAGAATAGAACAACCAAAGTACTTGTATTCTTATTTGTGATTTTAAGTCTTCCACTTTATTAGGGACCACGTTGCAGTGGAAGACTCCTCTCCCAGATGGTTGAGCTCCTCACCCTAAGCAGGGAGTACCTGGATACCCTGCATAGGAATCTCCTTTCAATGCCTCTATACAGAATCTTGTTGTTTAAGTCTCGATCTAGATTTCATGCCCATGGGAGAGAGCAAGAACATAGAATAGAATATATATCAAGAGCTCTTTACTCACCACAACAGATCTGTGTATCATTCATACTTGGAGCAGCCCTACCTATCAATCTGTCAAACTCCAACTATATTCTCCTCTCCCCCACTGTACTTAATTTCTGATCTGATTATTAACCATAAAATATTTTCCTTTTTATCTGACTTAAGTCGAGATATTCTGTAAGGAAGAATTTCAGTCTCAAAATGTTCTTAGATGGTGGAGTCATAAGAGACTTAAAAAGTAACTGAAATGCAGATCAAAGTTATTAGATTTTATTTTTTGTAAGATTTTTTTAAACCAATTAGAATGTTTTACCTCTCACTATTTTTATTATTATTATTGTTGTTGTTGTTGTTGTTGTTGTTATTATTATCTCGTAACTTCCCAATATTGTACTTTACACAAGGCAAATGTGAAATTTATGGGGTATGAATATGTCTGGCTACTGTCTTAGGCCAAAGAATGGAAACTGTGAAAATGTCTGTCTCTAAGCTAAGCTAAGCTACAAGCTACAATTAACTGATTATTTATTTGCTTTCTGTAGATAAATTATCCTGTCTAAGTTCAATAACTCTGATCCAAGGTAACATTTCTTCACATGTTACAGCTCTATCTCCTGATATATTTATTTTAATGACATTGCTTCCCACCAATGTTCAGGACTTTGATGGTCGTCATGATTCTTGACACATGATTTCAGTTTAATGAAGGAAATGTTTAAATATTTGTCAGATGCCTTGTTTTTTTGAGTAAACCTGTATCTCAAAATGACCTAGTACATTAGAAACAATTGCTAAGCTAAACTGCTGCACGCATTACCTCCTATTTTTCTTATAGATGCCTTTGTTAAATTGGTCAGTTTATTTTTAAAAGAGGTCAACAGTACAATTAAATGTGAGGAAACCACAGTGATTCTTTATATGAAATCAATCTTGGCAGATATAAACAGTGCACAGAACACCATGATTACAATTTGTGCAGCACTCTGTGACCTCTACAGACATTTGCTCTCATTATTCTCAACATTTCTATTTAGGCCCGAGCAGCAAAGCCTGCTGCGAAGGCCTATTGTATTTCGAATGTTTTTTTTTCTTCATCTTATTATTAGGCCCGAGCAGCAAAGCCTGCTGCGAAGGCCTATTGTATTTCGAATGTTTCTCTTTCTTCACGATTATTTAGGCCCGAGCAGCAAAGCCTGCTGCGAAGGCCTATTGTATTTCGAATGTTTTTTTTTTTCTTCAGATTCTTCTTT